>JAWJVD010000064.1:192500-200000 GCA_038048745.1 Coluber constrictor foxii
TCGGAAGTAATGTATTTCTGCTAAGTGTGAAACCAGTTGCATCCTTTCCTTGCCAAACTTGCCTAGGTTAGTATTTTGAGAGGGTACGGAATCCATGTTTATTTGTTAAACATATTTCTCTGCAACCAAAATGACTGTGATCAGCTCACACCAGGGGTGAAATCTAAAATTTGTTACTACCGGTTCTGTGGGCATGGCTTGGTGGTGGTGGTGGGGTAATGTGATTGGGTGGTGGTGGCCTTTTTTTTTTTACTTTTAAAACCATTTTTTCTACAACCTCTTCGGCGAAGAGGCTGCAAAAAAATGCTTTCAAAAGGCTCTGACGATCCCAGCTGAGTTGCCTGATTGGAAGAGCCTTTTTTTTCCTTTTAAATGCCTCTAATGATCTGGCAACTCAGCCTGGATCGTCAGAGGCATTTAAAAGAAAAAAAGTTTTTTTTCTTTTAAAAGCCTTTGATGATCCCAACTGAGCAGTGAGATCATCAGAGGCTTTTTTTTTTTACTTTTAAAAGCATTTTTTGGCCAAAGAGGTTGTAGAAAAAATGCTTTTAAAAGTTAAAAAAAAGCCTCTGATAATCGTGCGGCTCAGCTGGGCATGATGGGGGCGGGGGCAGGGATCTTCTCTGAACCACCCGCCTCTGTTGCTACCGGATCGGGCGATCCGGTCCGAACCAGGAGCATTTCACCCCAGCTCACAAAGATTGTTTTTTTTTAAAAAAGAGAAGACAGTAAAAAACAGCTTGTTGTTCCAGGAAGTGCCAAAGATGTTCTCACCAACACTGACAGGGCAACCCACTTGTTTATAAACCGAACCCCTGGCTGCCTTCTAGCATTGATGTGTTACCTAGTGGGTTATGAAATGTCTGTAAGGAAACAATCAAGCTCAGAGTGTACCAAAGATGCCACAGTTTTCCTCCTCCTCCTCCTCCTCCTCCTCCTCCTCCTCCTCCTCCTCCTCCTCCTCCTCCTCCTCCTCCTCCTCCTCCTCCTCCTCCAAGCCCACTTCCTTCTGACAGTGATGATGTTACCTAGTTTGGTAAAGAAACGTCTACAAGAAATCAACCAAGCTCAGAGAACATCAAGGACCCCACAAGACAAGTTGTCTTTGAAGTGACTCCTTTTCACCCTTGAAGACCAGGAGAAGGATTCCACGGTGAGTTGGTGGGATGCAGTGAGTGCCAGATTTAGAATGGGCAATGGGCAATTTGCCTAACCAGAGAGTCTAGCAGCTGTTCATCAGAAACTGTCCTGTATTGAAAAAAGACTTCTCATAGATACCTAACTTCATTGCTATGATAGACTTCAAAAAAAAAAAAGGGAGGAGGAGGAGAAGGAAAAGGAGAAGGAGAAGATGAAGAGGAGGAGGAGGAGGAGGAAGAAAGAGAAGGAGGAGGAGGAGGAGGAGGAAGAGGAGCAGGAAGAAAGAGGAGGAGGAGGAGGAGGAGGAGGAGGAGGAGGAGGAGGAGGAGGAGGAGGAGGAGGAAGAGAAGCAGGAAGAAAGAGAAGGAGGAGGAGGAGGAGGAGGAGGAGGAGGAGGAGGAGGAGGAAGAGAAGCAGGAAGAAAGAGAAGGAGGAGGAGGAGGAGGAAGAGGAGCAGAAGAAAGAGGAGGAGGAGGAGGAGGAGGAGGAGGAGGAGGAGGAGGAGGAGGAGGAGGAGGAGGAGGAAGAGGAGCAGGAAGAAAGAGGAGGAGGAGGAGGAGGAGGAGGAGGAGGAGGAGGAGAAGGAGGAGGAGGAGGAGGAGGAGGAGGAGGAAGAAGAGGAGGAGGAGGAAGAAAGAGAAGGAGGAGGAGGAGGAGGAGGAGGAGGAGGAGGAGGAGGAGGAGGAGGAGGAGGAGGAGGAGGAGAAGAGAAGAAGAAGAAGAAGAAGAAGAAGAAGAAGAAGAAGAAGAAGAAGAAGAAGAAGAAGAAGAAGAAGAAGAAGAAGAAGAAAAACAAAAGAAAAATAAAACACGTTCCAGTATGATAGCAGAAAATTCCTTCATCTGTAGAAACTGGATAAAGCGAAATTGTCTGGTCGCTAAAAAAACCCCTTGGTTTGCTTGTCTACCCCCAAAGGACTAGCAACAATCTTACCTGGCTATGGAATTGATTAAAAACAAAACACTACTGCTTTGGGTTCCAAATACATTCAGTCATCTCTTCAGGGGTCCCGCTATCTGGCTGAGTTCACTTTTTAATCCACTTATTTTAGATTTATATCTCTGGGATTCTTTGGGGATAGCAGGGGGAAAAAAGTCCCTCACATTATGCTCGTATGAATATTCTAGGAGGGACCTCCATTTAGGGAGCTGTGTCCAAGTGGCTCCCTTATCTCTTATCACACCTGCAGTCGAAACTCACTGGCATATGTGTACCAGGAGAGCCCTAGCATCAAGTGAGCAAACAAGGGATTTATTACAGAAATTGGGTTTGCATACCAATCTCTGGCATCAGAAAAGCAAAGGGATGTGGGGAGATGAGACACAACACCAAAATCAGGTTAATATGTGGCTCAGTGCCAGGCACATTCATTCTTTCAGGTCCCTCCTGTTTGATTTCCTGCTCCATACTACCTTCCCAGGAAGCTCCCATTAGGATTGATAATATTTATCCTGTGTACCAACACCTGAGCTCCTCCCTAGTCAGCGTTGATTACGTCTCTTCCCTCCCGGCTCCCAAATATTGAAACATCGGTTAAACCAAGCTCACCTTGATACCGCGGAGAGGATTATGTTTACCCGAGATGCAACATTTGAAAAGGTTAGGACGAAAGCTGCTGCAGAATTGAACTTTGAAGGAAATCCTAATTATTCTTTGGAGGGGGAAAAAAACAAAAATAAAAACCCCTAACAAGCAAGGGACTCTGAGCAAACTTGAACGCAGCAAGAAATGTTTCTCACTGGGGTTATCGCCACGCTCGCTTGGAGAATAGAAATGAGACATCTCAGTCAAGCTGCCATTTTGGAATCTCTTTGGGTTTGCTGGGTTCCCCCCACCCACCCACTTTGAAATTCAAATTCCATTTGAGAAGAAACTCGACTGTCTATACTTTGGGCACACTTCTAACAGCAAGCAATGGCTAAGTCCAGAGAGATAGAGATAGAGATGAGAGAGAGAGAGAGAGAGAGATGAGACACAGACAGAGATAGAGATAGAGAGATGATGGTGATAGAGAGAGGGACAGAGAGGGATAGAGAGAGGGATAGAAGATAGATGGATAGAGAGAGAGAAAGAGAAAGGGAGAGAGAGAGAGAGAGAGAGAGAGAGAAATAGAGAAATGGAGAGAGATGAGACATTGACAGAGATAGAGAGATGATGAAGATAGGGAGATTGAGGGAGAGGGATAGAGAGAGGATAGAAGATAGAGAGAGAGAGAGAGAAGAAAGGGAGAGAGAGAAATAGAGAGAGATATGAGACAGACAGAGATATATTTGGACGGCCTTCTCCAGCTCTAGACTTTTACCTTCTCCAGAAGTGTGTGCCAACAAAGGGTGAAAGAAGAAAAGAAAAGAAAGGAGGGCCATTTTCACATTCTAATTTCATCCCCTCCCGTTCAATCCCCCCCCCCCACCTACCCCTCTGCCCTTGAGGACATCATCCTTAACATATATTTCATTTCACAGCTGCATTATGGCACCACAAAATCCTGTGAATCCAATTTAAGAACAGATTACCTCCTCACTTACTTCATTTGAAGCAATTACATGTTAATTTTCATTGAGTCAAGCCTAATGCATACCAATCTGAGGCTGCAATCTCATTTGAATACTTCAGAGAGAGTCTTTCTGGGACTTGTGGCTTCCAAAGCTCCCCATTCAAAGGGCCACTTCATATTTCTTCTCCGCAACTTCTTGTTCTCCATCGCCCTTTTCTTCTCCCTTTGCTACTGATTCTCCTACCCGCGTTTCCCTGAAAATAAGACTCTTGTCAGTGGTGAAATCCAATTTTTTTCTACTACCAGTTCTGTGGGCGGGGCTTGGTGGGCATGATGTGGCTTGGTGGGTGTGGCTTGGAGGGCATGGCAGGGGAAGGATACTGCAAAATCTCCATTCCACCCCACTCCAGGGGAAGGATACAAAGTGGGCATCCCTTGGGGAATGGTGATGCCACCAGCTACTCCTTCCAACCTGGAAGCGCCTTGGTGCTTCCAATCTGAGTGCGATGTGCTGGTCATTCTCTTCCCTCCTGACGTAAAACGCTCCTAGCATTTTGGCCTTCTCTGAAAAGAAGATGCTTTTTCATCAGGTTGGCCGCCGTTTTTCTCTATCCTGTTGCCTCTAAATGATGATCTTTCTTTTTTTTAAAAAAAAGCCATTTTAACTTTGCACTCAATCTCCAAGTAGGTCAGAAGTACCCTGAACAAATTCCTTTGTTTTCCTAACTTGCCTCTTTTTCAGGTTAAAGGAGAATCCGTAAGCCGGCGTTAGGCGGCTTAGAAAAACCCAGCTTCGATACACAATGTACACTGCAGACAATTACACTCACCCACTTGCCACGAAGGAACAAATACATCGATGGGGATTTGTTTTTGAAAGAGCCAGCGAAGTCCTGTTTTATCTATTCTGCAGCATGGAAAATAAACAGAAGAAAATTGAGCACCGTCCTGCTGAGCTACTGAGGCAAGATGAGGAGATGAGGAGAGGAAAGCAAATGTCACCTCTCCAATCACCCGTGCACCCCTAAGGTCCGGAATGGAATTGTCTAGACATGGTGCATAGCTGATCATAATAAGAGCTTAGGATCGTGATGGCGAACCTATAGCATGAGCTCACTGGAAGTTGGGAAACCGGCCATTTGCAGCCTCGAGAGGGCCTCCGGGGGAGTGGGGAAGGCCGTTTTCACCCTCCGCAGGCTCCAAGTAAGCCTCTGGAGCCTGGGGAGGGCAAAAAAATGGGCCTTCGAGGCCCCCCCAGTAGCCTTTTTGCTGTCATGTGCAAAAAGTGGGAGGAGCACATGTGAGGGAGTCATGCATTCATACATGGGGGGGCAGGGGGCAGGGGACATTGAATTATGAGTGTGGGCACACACATGCATGACCCTCCCCCCATGCTCCCCCCCCCCGCTTTTGGCACACGACAGCAAAAAGGTTAGCCATCACTGGCCTAGGAGCCCCCCATGTGCTAGCAGAGATACAGGCAGATGATCTGAAATGAGCCCCGGGAATTATTCTCATGTCGGTTCTATACAGCGTGCCCGCAGCCCTGTTGCAAACTGGTAGTAAAGGTAAGTAGAACCTACCCCTGCTGTATGTGCAGGAAAACAAATCCCGCCCCTTTCTTTATAAAGGTTTTCAGGGATCATCTAGCTCTGGGGTGTCAAACGTAAGGTTCGTGGGGTTGCTTAAAGCCTGGAAATAGCAAACACAGTGCCTCTGGTGGCCAAAATGGGGATGGGAGCCTCCCTGTGCCCCATTTTGGCTAGCAGGATGCTGCAGGAGGCCATCCAGGTCAAAAATGGGGCACGGGGGGGCCTCATGCAGGTCCCCCTGCCTCGTTTTCGCCAGCAGGTTGCTGCAGGATGTTTTGGCCGGCAGGGCGTTGCAGGAAGTGTCTGTCCCATCTCCCCCCACCCCTGGCCATCCCATGGAGGACAACTACAATGCTGATCTGGCCCTAAAGAAATCCAATTTGACACCTCTGATCTAGCTGGTTTGTCACCTAGGAAAACAAAGCATCTCATGTCTTAAGGTAGAGATCTTCAAACTTGGCAGCTTTAAGACTTGTGGACTTCAACTCCCAGAATTCTCCAGCCAGCTTAAAGCTGCCAAGCACCAGAAAGAAGGACAAGAAACAATGGTTGGAAACTAATCAAGGAGAGAAGAGAACCAACCTGGAATTAAGGAGGAATTTCCAAACAGTGAGGACAATTAACCAGTGGAACGGAAGTTGCCTTCAGAAGTTGTGGGTGCTCCATCACTGGAGGCTTTCAAGAAGAGACTGGACAACCACTTGTCTGAAATGGTGTGAGGTCTCCTGCTTGAGCAGGAGGTTGGACTAGAAGACCTCCAAGGTCCCTTCCAACACTGTTCTTCTATGCTCTGTTCTATGTCCCATGCTCCTTTTCAGTGCCAGTCTAAAAGGCGGCTGAAGTAAATTGTTGAAGGTCACTTTGGTCATTGGTCAATAAAAGGTCAATGAAAGGAGCCTGGATAGCTCAGCAGACTAATGCACTGTCATTTAACTCCAGCTGTCTGCAATTACTGTAAGTTCGAATCTCCCTAGGCTCAAGGTTGACTCAGCCTTCCATCCTTTCTAAGGTGGGTAAATTGAGGACCCAGTTTGTGGGGGCAGTAAGCTGACTTTGTATAAATATACAAAAGTATGAAGGCTATTGCTTAATGCATTGTAAGCCGCTCTGAGTCTCTGGAGAAGGGCGACATATAAATCATTTTTTTTAAAAAAAACCAATAAAATAAATAACACAAAACTATTCCCTAAGAATAGATTCAGCCCGTCATTCTCTAGTAGGGATATTAAACTCAAGGATATGGTCAGATCTGGCCCACAGGGCCATCCTGGAAAATGTAAGGGGCCAGCCTGTGTGGCTTCAGCCTGGTCTACCCAATACAAAGAAGAAACATTGGGCCAATGTGGCTTCGGCCCGGTTTACCAGTGCAAAGAGGAAAGATGCCAGCAGTTTGGGGAGTGGTGTCAAGCTGGCCATGCCCACCCAGTTGGCCTCACCCACCCAGTCGGCCAGGCCCGCCCAGCCCTCCAAAGTCAACCACAGCCCTCAATGCGACCCTCAATGAAATTGAGGTTGATACCCCTGTTCTATAGCAATCATGTATGTTCACCTTTAGTCACCTTCTCTCTCCACCCCACCTCCGTTCCCCAGATATCCTGAAGGGATCAGAAAGGAAGGTTTTGTTAACAGGAAATACTTAACTCCTTTGATCTTTCAAATGATGCCCAAAAGAAGAGCAAAAACATTTAAGCCAACAGATTTGGAATGCTGGCTGCATCTTGTGGGTACCTGGTGTCATTGATGGAGGTGAGGCTTGCTTAATCACAAAATGGGGAGCCGTGATGAGCAATCTCTTTCCCAGAAGGTGGAGCCGCCAGATTTAAGTAGATAATGAACCTCAGTATCAACCCCACCTGTTCAATATTGTTGAACAATAGTTATCAGGCTCTCCAAGAGAGACACGCATTAAGCTGATGCTCCTCGGAGACTTAGACAAACATGGCTAGGAACTAAATCTTCATTGTAATTCAGGAGGGGTCACCCTTGTTGACAGCTGTTAGTGAGTGAGCTGACTTGAAGATATGGTAGAATTTATATTCCTCCTCCTTCAGTTTCAGTGCATTATTTTCCTGCATTTTCCCACATGCAACAAAGCTTGAGCGTTGGACCTCATGTTCGGTCATTAGTAGCAGTTGTGTCCTCATAGTCTCTGTATTTCTGCTCTTTTAACCTCTTGCCATCGATCAAAGGTTCCCATGACAATGACTGAGGAGTCCTTGGTTGTTTTCTTAAAAACATTACATGACCCAAATTAAGTCACATCATCAGTGCTA
>JAWJVD010000064.1:205000-280000 GCA_038048745.1 Coluber constrictor foxii
TGTTTGCTAGTTGACTGGATTGTTACGTACCATATTTTTTGGAGTATAAGATGTACCGGAGTATGTATGTATGTATGTATGTATGTATATATGTATGTATTTATTTGTTTTTTTTAAATTTGATTTATATGCCGCCCTTCTCCGGAGACTCAGGGTGGCTTACAATGCGTTAAGCAATAGCCTTCATACTTTTGTATATACCTGCTTAGTAGGGCTTTCGCCCCCCCCCCCTTTGTTCTTTTTTATACAAAGTCTGCTTATTGCCCCCACAATCTGGGTCCTCATTTTACCTACCTCGAAAGGATGGAAGGCTAAGTCAGCCTTGAGCCTGGTGAGATTCAAACTTGCAGTAATTGCAGGCAGCTGGCAGCTAAGTGCTACTTAGTATAAGTAAATATAAGACGCACCTGACTTTTTGGGGAGGAAAATTGGGAAAAAAAATTCTGCCTACCAGGTATTCCTCTAGCTAGTCCTTAGCCTGGTCAGCTTCAGCACATTAGTTCGCTCGCTGGTTTTGAGGTTGGGGCTGGTTGGGGGCTAAAAACAGCTTCTAAAACATAGCTGATCATCAGAGGGAGCAGCAATTAGAAAAGCAGGAAAAGCACGGAAGATTGCTTCCCTTGCGTTGGGGCTGAAAAACAGCTTCAAAAGCACAGCTGATCATTGGAGGGAGTTCCGGTGACTAAAGCAGGCAAAGTGCGGAAGGGGTAAGAGCAGTGGTGGGATTCAAATAATTTAACAACCGGTTCTCTGCCCTAATGATTTTTTCTAACAACCAGTTCACCAAACTGCTCAGAAAATTAACAACCGGTTCTACCGAAGTGGTGCGAACTGGCTGAATCCCACCACTGGGTAAGAGAAGGCAGCAGCTATACTGGGTAGCCATTTTGGGCACCGCACGCTGCATTTTCAGCCTCCATACGCATCACATTTGAAGGGCTCTCAAATAGAGCATTTGGAGGCTGAAAATGTGACGCGGGGGGGCTGGAAGGTGGGCGTGGCTACATTTGGAGTATAAGACACACCCAAATTTTCAGCCTCTTTTAGGAGGGGAAAAAAGTGCATCTTATACTCCAAAAAATACGGTATATGTTTGGGCAATAAATTATCTTAACTGGAACTTTCGTCCTGACTCTTTATGCTTGACACTCATCACTATCCAACTGAAGATGTCAGGCAATGTGCTTGAGACTTTATGCATGCAAAGGATGAATATTACAGTTGAATTATGACCTTCCCAGGCAAAGGCAATGCCATCTTCCATCTGATACTAATTTTTTGTGGTTGAAAAAAATAATAATAAGGAGAAGGAGAAGTAGCTGGATGATGCATCAAAACATCCTTTGTCACAGTACATTGATAGGAAAAGAGTTTTGATTGGAAGCAAATATAAATAGCGAAGTACTGGGAACACTTCAGCGGCGAGCACATCTGAGCAACCGATAGACAATACAAGAAGAATTCAGAGAGAGGAGAACTTAATAGGGGACAAAATTCGTCATTTCCTTCTGCAATAATACGTTATTTTGTACCGAAATGGAACAACATCTTTGGACACTAGAATAGGTAACCTTGGAAAGCAGATAATTAGTGCCAGGGTCTTGAGGACTTTGAGAGCTGGGGTACAAACTGACCTGCATTAAAAGAAAAATATTTCAGATTTAATATTAGAAGAAAATCCCTGACAGCAAGAGTGGTTAAACCAGGTTTCTCCAACCCGCGGGACTCAGGCTATAGACAACTCTGGAAAGCTACTGAACTTCCCTTCGTCTGTCATCTGCACTTCTATAACTGTCTGGTTTGGTTCTGCAACCCAACAAGACAGACACAGACTTCAGAGGAGAATTAGAACTGCAGAAAAAACAATGGCTACCAACCTGCCTTCCATTGAGGACCTGTATACTGCACGAGTCAAAAAGAGGGCTGCAAAAATATTTACAGACCCCTTGCATCCTGAACATAAACTGTTCCAACTCCTACCCTCAAAACGATGCTATAGAGCACTGCACAACAGAACAACTAGACACAAGGACAGTTTTTTCCCGAACGCCATCACTCTGCTAAACAAATAATTCCCTCAATACTGTAAAACTATTCACTAAGGCTGCATTACAATTACTATTAGTGTTCTCATCGCTTTTATCACCCATCTCCTCCCGCTTATGACTGCATGACTGTAACTTTGTTGCTTGTATCCTTACAATTTATATTGATGTTGATTGTTTCCTAGTATGATTTGATTACTTATTTGTACCCTATGACTATCATTAAGTGTTGTACCTTATGATTTTTGATGAATGTATCTTGTCTTTTTATGTACACTAAGAGCAGATGCACCAAAGACAAATTCCTTGTGTGTCCAATGACACTTGGCCAATAAAGAATTCTATTCTATTCTATTCTATTCTATTCTATTCTATTCTATTCTATTCTATTCTATTCTATTCTATTCTATTCTATTCTATTCTATTCTATTCTATTCTATTCTACTCTACTCTACTCTACTCTACTCTACTCTACTCTACTCTACTCTACTCTACTCTACTCTACTCTACTCTACTCTTCATTCCAATATCCATTCCATTCCATTCCATTCCATTCCATTCCATTCCATTCCATTCCATTCCATTCCTTCTATTCTATTCTATTCTATTCTATTCTATTCTATTCTATTCTATTCTATTCTATTCTATTCTATTCTATTCTATTCTATTCTATTCTATTCTATTCTATTCTATTGTTTCATTATGAGAAAAATATAAAATAACTTTGATAAAAATATAACATACAGTTGTCCTTGACTTATGACCACAATTGAGCTCAACATTTCTGTTGTGAAATGAGACATTTGTTAAGTGAGGTTTGCCCCATTCTACGACCATTCCTGCCACAATTGTTAGGTGAATCACCGCAATTATTAAATCGGTAATAACAATAGCACTTAAGACTTATATACAGCTTCATAGGGCTTTACAGCCTTCTCTAAGCGGTTTACAGAGTCGGCATATTGGCCCCCAACAATCTGGGTCCTCATGAATGAAATTGTTAAGTGAATCTGGCTTCCTCATTGGCTTTGCTTGTCAGAAGGTTGCAAAAGATGATCGCATGACCCTGGGACATTGCGACCGTCACAAATCTGAGTCAATTGCCAAGCGTCTGAATTTTGATCACATGACCATGGGCATGCTGCAATTGTCATAAGTGTGAAACACTTTTTTCAGGGGGACTGTAACTGAACTATTACTAAATGAATTGCTGTAAATTGAGGATGATCTGTATAATGTAGCACCAATTGCAATAGGCACCTTGGATACCAAAAGAAATGGAGCATCATTTGAACACCATCGGCATTGACAAAACTACCATCAGTCAATTGCAAAAAGCAGCTTTACTTGGAAACAGCTAACATCCAGCGATGATACTTTCAACATTATCAAAACCAGAACATCTACCTATCCCACATTCTGTCTGACCATGGCTGACTGTGTGACAAACAAGCACCACTTGAACACCATCGGCATTGGCAAAACTACCATCAGTCAATTGCAAAAAGCAGCTTTACTTGGAAACAGCTTACATCCAGCGATGATACTTTCAACATTATCAAAACCAGAACATCTACCTATCCCACATTCTGTCTGACCATGGCTGACTGTGTGACAAACGAGCACCACTTGAACACCATCGGCATTGATAAAACTACCATCAGTCAATTGCAAAAAGCAGCTTTACTTGGAAACAGCTTACATCCAGCGATGATACTTTCAACATTATCAAAACCAGAACATCTACCTATCCCACATTCTGTCTGACCATGGCTGACTGTGTGACAAACGAGCACCACTTGAACACCATCGGCATTGATAAAACTACCATCAGTCAATTGCAAAAAGCAGCTTTACTTGGAAACAGCTTACATCCAGCGATGATACTTTCAACATTATCAAAACCAGAACATCTACCTATCCCACATTCTGTCTGACCATCTGGCTGACTGTGTGACAAACGAGCACCACTTGAACACCATCGGCATTGGCAAAACTACCGTCAGTCAATTGCAAAAAGCAGTTTCACTTGGAAGCAGCTTACATCCAGCGATGATACTTTCAACACCACCAAACAAGAATAGGTGGACAGAAATGCCACATTCAGTCTGACCATCTGGCTGACTGTGTGACAAACGATAATATATAATTAAATATTCTTGTTATCACATGTATTGTGTTTCCGTCCCAATAAGCCTGGCGTCAGGGTTAACATCGTAATTTAACAAGACGTCCCTTGAGCTTCCAAGATTGACCATGCAAGAATTTGGTCTTACAGATTCTCTAAAGTCAAAATGCCTACCCTCTGCTAAATACAGGTAGTCCTTGACTTAGAACAGTTCATTTAGTGACCATTCAAAGTTACAATGGCACCGAAAAAAGTGACTTATGACCGTTTTTCACTGTTACGACTTTTGCAGCATCTCCATGATCGTGTCTGCAAAATTCAGATGCTTGGTAACCGATTCACGTTTATGACAGTTGCCGTGTTCTGTGATCCCCTTTTGCCAACTTCTGACAAGCAAAATCAATGAGTAAGCCAGATTCACTTAACAACCCATTTACTAACTGATCAACTAAAGTGATCCCCTAAACAACTGTGGCCAGGAAGGATATGAAGTGGGGCAAAACTCACTTGACAAATGTCACACTTAACAACAAAAATGTTTGGCTCCATTGTGGTCATAAATTGAGGGCTATCTACATTACAGCAGAGGCAGAAATCCCCGTATTTCTGACATCTCCATGCCACAAAAATGCTGTCCTGTGACCAGTGGTGGGATTCAAATTATTTTACTACTAGTTCTGTGGGTGTGGCTTGGTAGGCGTGACTTGGTGGTGGTCATGTGACTGAGTGGGTGTGGCCAAGATGATGTCACTCCAGGAGAGGTCGAATGGGCATGGTCAACTCGACATCACCCCACCAAGCCACGCCCACCAAGCCATAGCTCCTGCGGCCTATCCCCCTTTCCCCCCACGTTGAAGTACCTTTTTTTAAAAAATTTGATTTATATGCCGCCCTTCTCCGGAGACTCAGGGCGGCTTACAGTGCGTTAAGCAATAGCCTTCATACTTTTGTATATTTATATTTATACAAAGTCAGCTTATTGCCCCCAACAAACTGGGTCCTCAATTTACCCACCTTATAAAGGATGGAAGGCTGAGTCGACCTTGAGCCTGCCTGGGATTGAACTCCCAAGTAATTGCAGCAGCTGGATCTTAAATGCTGCCTTTGTAGGAGGCATTACTCCCCTACGCTACTCAGGCTCAACCTTAAAGGGACACTGCAGTCTGGCTGCCTTCTGAGCAGCTCTGCTGCGACGTCGTTCCTTCGGCGAACCAGTTAAAATTTCTGCTACCAGTTCGCTTAAACTGGTCCGAATACCACCTCTGCCTGTTATTCCTCTTTGCTGTCAGCATGGTATATGCCTGTCAGTCATGAGTCAGATCTAAGGAAATGTTTTTGGTGGCTTTGAGAGGGTGATGATTGCTCTGATTCGTGAGAGACCCCAAATCAAAGCTCACAGGAGAATGCAGGAAACAAAGTTGGGTCAAGGAGCTCTCTGAGATATATTCTTCGGGAGAGAGAGGCAGGGAAAGTCAGTCAATAATTTAACTCTGAGAGGAGCACACGGGTATCCGTTTCCCTCTGTGCAGACACGGTGCCAAATCCCGAGACTGAATTCAATCATTAAAGTGTGAAGCTGGGGGATTTTAAACCTGCTTTGAGCACAAATCTCTATAAGGCCTTAACTACGGAGCTGCCGCGATTGGTGCCTTCAAAAATAATTATCCTTCTGAAGTTCAAGGTTAGCAGCTCGGCAGCTGCAAGGCTGTTGATATGAAATACCACCATCGTAGTGGCGAGAGATTGGGGCTGCTCCTAGAATAATTCACAGCCTGGATCTAAACTTTATTTCAAGCCATCACGGACCTTGGAGCATCGGCTCCTAACTAGTGATGAGGAACTGCCAGAATAAAATAGGCTGTCAACATTATCAACCAGAGGAACTGAATCTGCCACTGGATGGAAGAAGGTGAGGCAGGAGAAACGCTGCGGTCCTACAGAAAAAAAATAAAGGTGGAATAGATAATGTAACAGAATAATAACAGAGTTAGAAAGGATCTTGGAGGTCTCCTAATCCACCCCCTGCTCAGACAGGATGATTCAAGACAAGCATAGTATATAGGGACCTATTTCAATTCTTCTACAGGGCCAATATGAAGAACGGATGCAGGAACTAGGCTGTTGTGGCTCTGTTGCCTGAGCCTGCGTCATCAGCAGGGGAGGACTCTGAGAGTGAGGGAGAGGAGTTGGCAAGGCCTCCTTCTCCAGGACTCTCCTCTCTGGCAATGCCTCCGGAGGACACCGAAGGGCAGGAGATAGGCCCAGAGCCAAGCTCGTCCCCACAGCCACAGGAGGACATTGACGAGGGGAGTGAGTTTTGGTTGGACCCTTGCCAGCATCGGAGAGACAGGAGAGCCCAGCAGAGGAAAAGGCGTGGTCGTGATTAGCTGGTGGACCATGCCTCCTATCAGACTATATAAGTGAGGGATTGTCGCCATTATTCCTTGTCTGGCCTTCAAGTGCTTTGGTGAATAGCTTGTGATGAACAAAACAAAGATACGTGAATCCCGGTTTTGAATCGGCCCGGCGTCTTAGCTGTGGTGTGTATGTGACGGACCTTTTAATAACGACGTTGGCAAGCAGCTGCAGATTGCTGCCGACCTTTGTTATCATCTCACTTGGTTGCCTGCCAGTTCCTTAGCCTCTGGTTGTCTGAGGGGGGGTTATTTCTGGGCATGGGGCCAGAACATAGGCATGGCTAGTCTAGTGAAGAGAAGAACCAGAGGAGACAAGATAGTCTCTACATGGGGCTCCCTTTGAAGGGCACCCGGAGGCTCCAACTCCAGAATGCAGCCGCACAGGTGATTATGTGTGCAACTTGACACACCCATGTGATACCTCTCCTGCGTGAGCTGCACTGGCTTCCAGTGGTCTTCCGGGTGTGGTTCAAGATGCCGGTCACCATCTTTAAAGCGCTCCATGGCTTAGGGCCCGGATACCTATGGGACCACTTTCTGCCACCAATTGCATCCCACCGACCAACACGCTCCCACAGAGAGGGGCTCTTCAGGGTGCCGTCGGTAAAACAATGTAGACTGGCAACCCCCAGTGGGAGAGCATTCTCCGTGGGGGCACCCGCCCTCTGGAATGAACTGCCCCCTGGGATATGTATGATTCCCGATCTCCGTACCTTTCGCCGGGCCCTTAAGGCCCTGCTATTTCAACAGGCTGTCCTGGCTGAATAAGAATCTGGATGGGGTATTTTAAATTTGTGGGTTTTTAACTGACAGGGCCAAATTTATTTAATTTGTTTTAAATTGGTTTTTAAATTTTGTATTATAAATTTTGTATTGTATATTTTATCATGGCTGTGCACCGCCCTGAATCCTTCGGGAGAAGGGCGGTATAAAAATCAATCAATCAATACTTGAGGGGCAGCCACAGAAAGGAGGGGGTCAAGCTATTCACCAAAGCACTTGAAGGCCAGACAAGGAATAATGGGTGGAAATTGACCAATGAGAGATTCAACCTGGAAATAAGGAGAAATTTCCTGACAGTGAGAGCAATCAACCCATGGAACAGAAGTTGCCTTTGGAAATTGTGGGAGCTTCATCACTGGAGGCTTTCAAGAAGAGGCTGGGCTGCCATCTGTCAGAAATGGCATAGGGTCTCCTGCTTGGGCACGAAGGTTGGACTAGATGACCTACAAGGTCCCTTCCAACTCTGGTAATCTGTAATTGGAATTCAGCTCTGCCTTTAAATCATAAGAACAGCTAGAGAATATGTTCCGTACCAAAAGCGCACCCCTATATTTTTAGTTTTTGATTCCCACAGAATTCCTTCAGTCTGGAAAAAAACGGCTTTTCTTGTTGCCTCTTTTCTCAAGCAACCCAATTCCAAAAGAGCCATTTCCTAAAATAATGCGCTTCATTCTCCATTCAGATGGCCAATCACTGTGGCAAGATGGCAAAAAGTAGACCACGTCTCAAATCTATTCCTTACAGGTAAACATCTAGAACAGTGATGGCTAACTTTTTTGCTGTTGCGTGCCAAAAGCGGGGGAGAGCGGGGGGGATCGTGCGTGTGTGTGCCCACACCCATAATTCAATGCCCACCTGTGCCCCACCCTCCTGTGCACGTGGGTGTGCTCCCCTCATGCTCCCCCACTTTTGGCACTTGATGGCACAGTGGGCCCATTTTTCACTCTCCTCAGGCTCAAGAGGCTTTCTAGGAGCCTGGGGAGGACAAAAACGGCTTACCTCAACCCCACCACAACCCGGAGGCCCTCCGGAGGCTGGAAACAGCCCATTTCCTGACTTATGGTGGGCCCGGAAGGCCCGAAAATCAGCTGGCCAGTGGGCACATGTGTGGTGGAGCTGAGCTAAGGCAACACTCGTGTGCCCTCAGATTTGGCTCCGTGTGCCACCTGTAGCACCCGTGCCATAGGTTCGCCATCACAGATCTAGAAGAAGCTGCTGCATTCCCCCCTCCCCCCCCCTGTCACTCCACTCACAAATCTGGGACTAATTGTTTCAAACCTATTATTTTCCTTTTCTATTTTTTTGCGGCACTTGTCCATCAACAACGGGAAAAAAAAAATTACAGTATCCATTCTCGGCAATTAGCATCACAATAACGTTGCTGCTTTCTTATTTGAAGCATGAGTTTTCTTGCCTTCCCAAAAGTAAAGGAAAAGAAAGAAGAAGCACACACACCTTTTAAGGTGTAATGGGAGAAACAGCCAGTCTCTGAAAAAAAAAATGCTTTTAAGGAACAATGCGTGCTAATTATAATCTTAAAACCTTCTGCCAGGCCAGAAATAACATAATATCAAATTGGACATGTCACGCAATTGGTCTATCGTGGCAGGCTTATGATTACATATCAATGCTAAATGCTTTAGACGCAAGCTTCAAGAGACTTGATTGACTTGCCCGCTCTAAGCAACGAAGAGAGAAGAGAGAGTGACGAAAGGTTGCCACCGTTTTACTCTCCGCTTCGTTTAAGTGACTCGATAGCTTTGGCTCAAAATCCTGCTTTGCCAAATGCCCCGCAGCAACGGTGCTGCTCATTAAGTAGGGGAAAGAGACACCTCCAAACATAGCTTGCTAAAACTAGAAAGACTCGCTTGTTGGCAGCCGAAGAAGATGCGGTGCAGAGCAAGAGTTGGAATAAATCGGCGCTGCCTCCTAGCATTCAACAAGCATAATCTGAGGGTTTAAGAATCAGGTTTAGGAATTAAAACGTATGGCTCCACAGAGATTAAAAAAAAATGTATCCCAGAGGAGAAATTTCAGGAGGGAAGGCACCGGAGTGGTTTCTAATTCTTGATTAGATTACATAATCTTGAGAATATTCTTGATGCCTTCTCCTGCCTCTCCTCTTCATCAATGCCCCTGGTTTGCAAGAACCAGTAGTAAAACTGCTGGGAGGCTCCGCCCACTGACCCTGATGTCATCATAAGTGATCTGCACATGCGCAGAAGCTTCTGTGCACACGCAGAAGAGCGCTCGCGCATGTGAACACGACACAAACTGGTAGTAAAGGTAAGTAGAACCTACCCCTTCTCTTCATGTGTTGTTTTAGGGTGATGTAGAGCTGTAGAGATGGACCAGATAGTATTGAGGTCACAGTAAGGCATCAGATCTCCATGTTGAGTACTGTATCAATGGTTGCTATCTTTGCATCAAAGATAACCACATTGTGAGGACTTAGGTCGGTATTGGGTTCCACTTACCTTCGCTACCGGTTCAGAACTGTGAGTGTGTGTGTGTGTGCATCAGGGGTGGGTTCTAAATTATTTTACTACCGGTTTTGTGGGCATGGCATATTTTGTGGGTGTGGCTTGATGGTCATGTGACAATTCTTTAGGATTTAGCAGAAGTACTGGTCTACCAGGCTTTTAACTGCTTGCAGAGCTGTACCGGTCTACCCATTTATTTTTGCAGGCACTGATCTACTCATATATTTTTGCAGGCACTGGTCTACCCATTTATTTTTGCAGGCACTGATCTACTCATTTATTTTTGCAGCCACTGGTCTACCCATTTATTTTTGCAGGCACTGATCTACTCATGTATTTCTGCAGGCACTGGTCTACTCATTTATTTTTGCAGGCACCGGTCTACTCATTTGTTTTCTTTTAACCCTGATCAGCTGTAGGGCGGCCCTTTGAAGCCCCGCGGCAAGAGTTTAAACAGTTTTTTTCCCCTCTAGCCATCAGCTGGGACTCAGGAGGCAGCAATAGATTGGGGTTGGTGCCAAATAAAAGGTAAGAATAATGCGGGGGGTGGTGGGTGGGCGAGGGATGAGTGGGGGAGGGAGAACCGGTTCAGTGTCATACATCATCCATCGGGAGCTGAAGACTTGGCTGTTCAAGCAAATAGGCTGACTCTGATTCTGGGTTTATTATTTATCATTCATTAGTTATTTGATTTAAAATGCGATTTTATTGTACATGTTTCTTAATTTGTGTTCGCCACCCTGAGTCCTTCGGGAGAAGGGCGGCATATAAATACATGTAATAAATAAATAAATAAATATTGTCACCACTACCAGCACTGCAGAACCAGGCTGAACCAGGAGGAACCCACCACTGGTATGCATGCTTGCTTTGCTCGCACTCGGTACTACTGTGCATGCACAGAGAGTCCGTGATGAGGTCCGGGCAGATGGGCAGAGCCTCCTGCCGAACTGGGGTGAACCAGTAGAACCTCACCACTGACTTAGGTACAATCTGCCATGGAATAATAGAATGTAAGAGTTGCAAATGGCTTTGGAGATCATCTACTTCAACCTAGTAGATCTTGGGTCTGTCACATCCATGAGCCTCAACAGTCAAGAGGCCAGAAATGATTTGGTTTGTACCTTCCCACTTAGTGTCAACTAGAATCAAGCTTCAGGGGAACATCTTAACTTATCAGAATTTTGTGGTACAGCTTGCTATTCAAAGCTTTGCTTCAAGTCTGAAAAAAAAACCACAATCTTCCCCCAGGAATCTTCAGGTAACCGGGCAAGTCAATCCACGTTCAGACAACAGAAAGGAAAAAAAAAAGGAGAGAAATTCTTTTTAAGGATTTGTCTAGCAATGCCTCCCGTTTGCCCCAACAACTGACAAAATGCCTTTTCTTACACTGCCTGGAGACCTCAGCTCTGCCCATGTTCACCTCTCTGTGGAGCTGGCGTGCTTTGTTCGCAGGCTTCGTAATCCCTTCCCCCCTCCCCTTTATCTCCTCTTTGTTTTTTCAGAGGCATTGTTATTATTATTGCTATTATTAATCTGTTTGCAAAGTCTGTACAATTTCAGCCTCCATAAACTGCAAGTTAATTAAGCCTTGATCTCTGGGACCCAGGTTGCTACAAGGAGATAAGTAACATCTTCTGTTTGCTATAAGCAGCTGTGGTCCTGGAGCAGATTCCAAGGATTTGCTACTTTTGAACCAGAGCAAAAACAATCCTTGGTAATTAAATCCAGAAGTATTCTTTCAGCAAGTGGTGAGACTCCTGACGTCACTTGCTTAGTGCATCTCTCGAAGGGCTTTTAGGAATTTAATGGTGTTTCGGCATAACCCTTGGGAAGTTAAAATCAGAGGTTGTGAAGCCGCTAGACAGATAAGAGTATCACATTAATAATTGCTTAGCTTTTACGGTATGGAGAAGAAACTCTTTTGGAACTGGGTTGCAAAGCTTGAGAAGAGAGGTAACAAGTATTTTGGACATGCGCGGAGGTGGTATTCAGCAGGTTCTGACCAGTTCTGGAGAAGTTCTGGAGATCCGGTAGCGGAAATTTTGAGTAGCTTGGAGAAGTGGTAAATACCACCTCTGACTGGTCCCATCCCCACCTATTCTCTGCCTCCCAAGTCCCAGCTGATCGGGAGGAAATGGGGATTTTGCAATATCCTTCTCCTGGAGTGGGGTGGGAATGGAGATTTTACAGCATCCTTTCCCTGCCATGCTCACCAAGCCATGCCACGCCCACCAAGCCACACCCACAGAACCAGTAGTAAAAGAAAAAAATGAATTCCACCACTGGATATGTGACATGACAACCAGAAAAATACGGCATCCTTCACTTAATCCTCCAAGGAAAGACTGAAAGCAAATGAGATCCAGACAGAAGAAGAACATTGTGGCTTCAAAATCAAAGTATAAGATAAACTCAACAGTGCTTTTTCTGATAAAAATAGGATCATCAGAGTCTGATGACCGATATGGCAGAAGAAGAAGAAGAAGAGGAGGAGGAGGAGGAGGAGGAGGAGGAGGAGGAGGAGGAGGAGGAGGAGGAGGAGGAGGAGGAGGAGGAGGAGGAGGAGGAGGAGGAGGAGGAGAAGAGAGATAGATCTTAAGTGAATGTTGCTTCGTTTTACGACCTTTCTTACCATGTCCATCATAGTGAATCACTGTAGTTGTTAAGTTATTAACACGGTTGATAATAAATCTGGCTTCCTCATTGAGTGTGCTTGTCAGAAAATCGCAAAAAGGGATCACGTGACTACAGGACACTGCAGCCATCATAAACACATGCCAGTTGCCAAGCATTTAATTTTTTTTGGGGGGGGGGGGGAAGATTTTTTTATTTTTAAACAAACAAACATAAAACCATCATCCATTGCAAACAGTGTATCGGTTGGATACAAGTCTTTTGTGCATCCTTCACCAGATTCATAGCTTACAATTTACAATTTACCTAGATTCTCGTATCATCGATCTAACATTATATTGTTATCCTCATCAATCATTTATTTGCCTATGTCTATTTCTTCCCTCATTATCATTCAATAAGATTTGCGTTAATTTTTATTATAACATTCATTTCATCCTCCTGTATCTATCCAGTAATAATACATCTATATGTTATATTTCACAGAGTTCTACAATTCTTGTATTGTGAGAGCCTCTACCATATTTCATTTCCATATTTTTTAATCTAACCATTGATAGAATAGGTACAGTCGTGGGATTCAAATAATTTAACAACCGGTTCTCTGCCCTAATGATTTCTTCCAACAACTAGGTCACCAAACTGCTCAGAAAGTTAACAACCGGTTCTCCCGAAATGGTGCGAACTGGCTCAATCCCACCACTGAATAGGTCCCATATTTTACAGGTATTGTTTATCTTCTTGTTCTCTAATTTCAAATGTCAATTTGCTCATTTCAGCACATTCCATTATTTTCTCAATGACTTCACCTTGCGTCGGTATTTTCTCATTTTTCCAATTTTTAGCAAACACAATCCTAGCCGCTGCTAATACATTCACAATCAAATATCTCAATTCTTTATTATATATTTCAGCTATAATCCCCAATAAAAAAAAAATCTCTGGTTTAAAGTCTCTGTGGGTTTTATTGTAATTTTTTCCAACCATGTATGGATTTTAATCCAGTATCTTTTGGCTTCTGTACATATCCACCAGATATGGTAATATGAACCCGGTATCTGATGACATTTCCAACATTTTTCAGATTTATTCGGGCTATCCTCGTCGGGGGTTGATGCCAACTGTAAAACATCTTATACAAATCTGAATTTGTATAGCATCTTAATTTTGATCACATGACCATGGGGATGCTCCTACGGTCCTAAGTGTGAAAAAATCCCCAGTCATAAATCCCCTTTTTTGCAGTTCTGTTGCAACTTTGAAGGTCACTAAGTGAACCATTGTTCACTTAACCATTGTAAATCAAGGACTATCTGTATTCACAAATATATTCACAAATATGAACCCTATACAAACTGTAAATGCTACTGGACCTAACAATTGGACCACCAATAGTAAATGTTATGGATCAACACGATGTAAAAAAAAATGTGGAGGCTCTAGAAAGAGTGCAGAGATGAACAATGAAGATGATGAGAAGACTGGAGGCTAAAACATAGAAAGAACAATTGCAGAAATTGGGTATGTCTACTTTAACGAAGAGAAGGACTAGGGGAGACATAATAACACTGTTCTAATATCTCAGGGGCTGCCCCAAAGAAGAGGGAGTCAAGCTATTCTCCAAAGCACCAGAAGGCAGGACAAGAAGCAATGGGTGGAAACTCATCAAGGAGAGAAGCAACTTAGAACTAAGGAGAAATTTCCTGACAGTAGAACAATTCATCAGTGGAAAAACTTGCCTCCAGAAGTTGTGAATGCTCCAACACTGGAAGTTTTTAAGAAGATGTTGGATAACCATTTGTCTGAAGTGGTGCAGGGTTTCCTGCCTAAGCAGGGGGTTGGACTAGAAGACCTCCAAGGTCCCTTCCAACTCTGTTATTCTGTTATTCTAAGAACAATGTTTAGTTTGGACTAATGGATATTTCCATACTGGTGTAAATAACTGGAGAGGATTAGCAGAACCACAGCATGAAGGGAAAGCGTAATTTTCTTTCCTACATACCTTTATCCTAATTGTTCTTAATCCTGATCTGTGCTGAATCCTATTTGGGATTTTAATGCAGTCCAAAATCTGGTAGCCTTGGGGTCTGAATGATATCAGATTTCCTTCCGCTTGTATGCATTCCCTCAATCATCTGTGATTTGCCGGAGCAAGAAAAAGCATATTCAAATATATATATATACCTCAGAAAACACACACACACACACACACACACACACACACACACACACACACACACACACACACACACACACACACACATATATATATATTGTTTTCTCACAAAATGCAATTGATGTGTTTTCTACGAAAGTCTCTTATTTTAAAATCCCTTTTGGGTTTTTTTTTTCATTTTGTTTTTTTGTTTAAAGCTGAGAACTGCCTCACCAAATTGGAAAAAGAGCTAACTAAATCCAGCAGATAACTGCAAACTGATCTCTGCATTAGTCTGGGCAGCCTTGCTTTAAAATGAAATACTTCAGCATCCCCGACTCACAATGCAGAGATAAACCGAGCCTGCCAATTAACTTTGGCTCCTGGGCAAAATGTAACCTCACAATACAGACATATGAGAAGTCATTACTAACCCGAGCTTGTTTTGCAAACTATTTTGGCATGCCTCTAAAACAGAGTTCCCTGGCATTTTTTGGCTTTCCGGATCAGTGAGGGGATGGGAGGGGATAGTCTGACACGAGTGGCCGGCAACCATGTGTCCATTTTCATGAGTGGCATGAATGTCCCAGCAAGCTTTCATGCCTAAAGTGAAACTAGAACTCATGATTTCCTGGTGATTGGTCCAAAGTCACCCAGCTGGTTTTCATGCCTAAAGCAGGACTAGAACTCACAGCCACTTGGTAGTTGGCCCAAAGTCACCCAGACGGCTTTCATGACTAAGGTGAGACTAGAATTCACCATCTCCTGTGGATTGGCCCAAAGTCACCCAACCGGCATTCATGCTCAAGAAGGAACTAGAACTCACTGACTCCTGGTGAGTGGCCCAAAGTCACCAAGCAGGCTTTCATGATTAAGGTGGGACTAGAATTCACCATCTATTGTAGATTGGCCCAAAGTCACCCAGCCGGCATTCATGCTCAAGAAGGAACTAGAACTCACTGACTCCTGGTGAGTGGCCCAAAGTCACCAAGCAGGCTTTCATGACTAAGGTGGGACTAGAATTCACCATCTATTGTGGATTGGCCCAAAGTCACCACTGCCCTTCTCCCCGGGAGGGGGACTCAGGGCAGTGAACAGCCAAATTAAAACACATATAATACAAATATTAAAAAATTTAAAATTAGATTCAATCATTGGCGTTCCAAAATAAAAATCTCAAACCCCATTAAAATACCCAATTTAAAACCCCAGAAATTAATACTACCAAAAATTTTAAAACCCCATTAAAATCAAGCAAGCAAGGCCGACTTGTTGGAATAAATAAGTCTTAAGGGCCTTTCGGTAAGCGTGGAGGTCCGGGATCAAATGAATTTCAGGAGGCAGCTCGTTCCATAGGGCGGGTGCCCCCACAGAGAAGGCTCTCCCCCTGGGGGCTGCCAGCTAACATTGCTTGGTTGATGGCACCCTGAGGAGGCCCTCTCTGTGTGAGCGTACTGGCCGGTAGGAGGTTATCAGTAGCAGCAGGCGGTCCCACAAATACCCCGGCCCTATGCCATGGAGTGCTTTAAAGGTCAAAACTAACACCTTGAAGCGCACCCGGAAGACCACCGGAAGGAGAGAAGCAACTTAGAACTAAGGAGAAATTTCCTGATAGTTAGAACAATTAATCAGTGCAACAATTGGATCAACACTGGAAGTTTTTAAGAAAAGATGGGATAACCATTTGTCTGATGTGGTGTAGGGTTTCCTGCCTAAGCAGGGGGTTGGACTAGAAGACCTCCAAGGTCCCTCCCAACTCTGTTATTCTGCTTTTTCTGTAAAAGCAAGCTACTCACTGGAAACACTGACAAGGAAGCTAAAATATAAATAATTTCCTTGAAGTCCAAAGCCATGAGTGGTTTTGAAAGCTTCTCATTCATGAACACCTGCCCGAAAGAAATCCATTTTCATTAGCAGGGTCCAAATTATGGATTGTGAAGGAATGTCCTTATGGGGATTCTACTCTTTTGAATGCAATTACAGATTCATAATAAGCCATAGTGCAGGGATGTTCATTAAATGCAAAAATGCATCGCTCAATCTTTGGGAAGTAAAGGCGCAAAGGGGAAACGGAGGATTGGTGTCTATTCTTATTCTCCTGCAGTTTTAATGATTTTTTAAAAATTCCTTCAACCCAATTATAGCCTCCGATTTTGATTAGGGTTTCTGGGTGGTTGTGTGTAAGAGCCATTATCCAGAAAAAGAAAAACCACAAAGGGGGAGGGAGGGAGAGAGAGAGAGACAGACAGAGAGACAGACAGAGAGACAGACAGAGAGACAGAAACAGAGAGAGAAAGAGAGGGAGAAAGAAAGAGAGAGAGAGTGAGAGAGAGAGTGAGAGAGAGAGAGAGAGAGAATAAATATTTTCCTGACATTTTACCATGAATTCTTGGCCAATTAGAGCAAAGAGAGAAAGAGAGGGAGAAAGAGAGAGAGAGAGAGAGAGAGAGAGAGAGAGAGAGAGAGAGAGAGAGAGAATAAATTGGGGAATAAATATTTTCCTGACATTTTACCATGAATTCTTGGCCAATTAGAGCAAAGAGAGAAAGAGAGGGAGAAAGAAAGAGAGAGAGAGAGAGAGAGAGAGAGAGAGAGAGAGAAAGAGAGAGAGAGAGAGAGAGAGAGAGAGAGAGAGAGAGAATAAATTGGAGAATAAATATTCTCCTGACATTTTACCATGAATTCTTGGCCAATTAGAGCAAAGAGTACTATCCAGTAATATGTGTCCAAAATGCTCTTCTCACTGTCAATCTCCCTCTCCCTCTCCCTCTCCCTCCCTCCCTCTCTCTCTTCCTCCCTATCCTTCTTTCTCTCACACAAATAAGCATGTAAACATAACAAAGGGCAAGATATGCTTTAGTGTGGCGCAGAAGCCACATATATATGTGTGCGGTTATAATAAATATAGTTTGTCTTGAATGCTGAAAATAGCAACGAGTAAATTTGAAAAAAAAAATAGCTTTCGTTCTCAGTTTGCAGGGGGGGTGAGGTCATTCCTCCAACTGCTATCTTAACACTTTCCCAGTTTGTCCTTCGCTGAATTTATACAGTCTCAATGCACCTTCTTGAACCTATTCATACTTCGAAGCCTTTGATCTCCGATGTCTAATATCATCTCCGAGGCCATCGAAGTCCATTACCGCAATTACCAGCCGCCTTTGTAGCTTTGTCAAAATTGCCAAATTCACACTGTTGAACTGTCCAGGAAGTCATTTTGGAAAGTCAATTATTATGTTCCTGTCTATAGCGTCCGCTCCTTCAATTTTACCATTTTCAGATAAGCCAACATTTTTATTATTATTATTATTTTTTTGCTTTCCTAAAGTGACTGAACTTTGTTGCTTTTAGCTGTAGTTTCTTAAAGCTTATGTCTCTTCCATTAACAAACAGGGGTAGTTCTACTCTTACCTTCAGATAACTCTCCATGTCTTCCAGGTGGACTTTTTCTTATCATTATTAATCTTCATTCCAACCTATAATCAAGCTTTAAAACCTGTAACAGGTGACACAAGAGTTTGCCTCTTTATCCTTCAGTCTCTCTTTGTGTAGTCCCATTGTTTTTTTAAAAAACTGAAATCCCATTCCTAGGAGATTTTTTTGAAACATCTTACAAAAGAATGCGGTATACCACGAGTGTCGCTGTGTCACATTTGTTGCCATTTTGCAGCTTTTCCTCTTTCACACAGCTGGGGTGGGTGTGGCCTGCACAATGCATCATGTATTCGGCCCACGGGCCACCAGTTTGGCACCCCTAATCTATACATAGGATAACCCCTGATCTTGTTGTGACCTAGGCTTCCTGAGTCATTAAAACACACGAGTAGTCCCAAAAACCTCTTTTATGGCAACAACTGTGAATTACGTTCATTCACAGCTGAGTCCCAATTAGTTGGGAGAAGTCCTTCGGGATCATAACCAATCTTTATCTCCCTTGGCACGCTGTCAATGTCCTACTTGGCAAAGACACATGAAATCCAGAATCAGTTGCCGACTGGGAACAGAATTAACAACGTTGCTTTCCTGCAAAGTGCCCATGTACCTTTGCTCTTCTTTTAAGCCTTATGGGAGGGGCTAATTATTTCCAGGCCTTACTCCTGAGTTGTCCCTTTTGTTTTAACTGTTCATGACTTCTGGCAGGTCTGTGCATACGTGCACTAGGAACAGGCTCCTCCTGTTTCTCCGCCTCTCTGTTGTCCGACTCTGGAGGCTCTGGAGTTTGCACATCATTCCCAGATGACCCTGGCCCCATCCCTCTGATGCAGAGCCCTTGTCTGGGCCTTACCCAGACTCCAGGACTGGCCCATGTTCCTCCCCAGCCTCCTCACTGTCCGATGCCACTGCCAGCTCTACAGGCTGCTGGTGGACCACAACACTTCTATGCAAATAGCACAGAAGACAGGAAATGCAGATTTAAGGAACACACCTCTAAGATGGAAAGATTTGAGACAGAAAGCCCTCAATTCAAATCTCATCTAGGTTACCCATTGAATGGGATGGTTTCTGGTACCACTGGGAACCATTTAGCCCAATTTTAGCTAAAATGTGAATTCATACATTACAAGTGTCTATGGAGATTCTCAATCATTCAGGTCATGGTCATCCCAAAGGTGCTATTTCAAGAGGCAACTGGATTTTCTGGGGGAACATTACACATTTCAATTTTATTAAGCCCAATTGACTGAATAAATGGCAATTGACTGCATACACACAGTAGCCATAAACCATGGTTTACGAACAAGAAGAGTTGAGTTTGCAGTACAAGCTCAGGCAAACCTAAACAAACCACATTATGACTTAGCAATCAGAACGTCAAAAGAGATCAATTTATTTTATTTGCTTCGATATTACTTGTTAATTAGCTTTCCCCAAGCAAACTACTTGTCCTCAGATCAAATTTGCCCTTTTAGGTCATCCCTAGAATGAGTAATGCATGTATATTAATAGGCAACACCGTTTTCCCCTAATGCCCGAATGTACAGTCACTATAAGAATAAGAATTTATTTCATCCCGGTTGAATTCTGAAACTGTCCCTTGTCAGCGCATAAAGAAACAGGAAAGAATCATTAGTCTATTTTTCCAGTTAATCTGTTAGAGCTGTCATTACAAAGAGTTTACAGTAGTGGCCAAAATTGTGGAAACCTTTTGGGAAAAGTGTATTTTTGAGGTTTGATGACTAATAACACCATTTTTTCCTGGAGTTTCAAGATAATCCTATTCCACTGCTGGAATGGCCTGGGAATAGCCCAGACCTTAACCCAATTGAAAATCTAAGGAGCCAACTAAAGAAACTTGTTAGTCAGAAGCGACCCAGCAATAAAACTGAGTTAATAGAAGCCATAATTCAATCTTGGTTTCACATTAGAACAGCTGTAGAACTAAAAGACTCGGTTCACTCCCTGGGAAGATGTTGTAAGGCCATCATTCATGCTCAAGGTTACCCAACTAAGTATTAACTGACATGGTGATAATTTCCGTGTATCTTGTTTTTTCTATGTGTTTCACTTTTCTTTATACTGTAACTGCTATTCTAATAGCAAATCCTTCATAAAAGTTATTGCATTACATTCTTGATTAAATTATCTTTCTATTGACATATAATTGTATGGTACTACCCCCCCCCCCCCAAAAAAAGTGGTGTTATTAGCTAGTTTTAGAAAATGCACTTTTCCCAAAAGGTTTCCACAATTTTGGCCACTCCTGTATAATTGTTCAAGATTGCAAGTTATCTTCAGCTCGAGCCTTCCCTCATTTCCAGGAGGTGGGATGAAAATTCCTTCGGTGCTTCTAATTCCATTCCATGATCTTGGACTGAATGGGCAAGGATGGTAGTAGTAGGGGAAGAGGTAGCTCATGCTATAAAGGCACCCTAAACTTTCCTTCTCCGGTCCTCCATAGTTTCCATAGCAACAAGGCGGGGGAGTAGAGAGAAGAAGAAGTCCATTGAATAGAAATTGGGAAGTGGGATGAATAAATAACTTCAAACTAGTTTGCTGTTCTCTCTGACAAAAAGTGATATGTTTTTCACTCATATAAGAAACAGCTTTTATGTAGATCTGAACTGGGTGACAGATAACAATGAAACAAAGCAATATCCTCTATTGTTGGTGTTTATATAGAGTTAATATATTTATTAAATTTATCTCCACCACCCCACAATTGGGTGCGGGAATCCAAGCTGTTTACCCATTCTGAATAGAATGGAATGGAATGGAATGGAATGGAATGGAATGGAATGGAATGGAATGGAATGGAATGGAATAGAATAGAATAGAATAGAATAGAATAGAATAGAATAGAATAGAATAGAATAGAATAGAATAGAATAGAATAGAATAGAATAGAATAGAATAGAGAATGGAATGGAATGGAATGGAATGGAATGGAATGGAATGGAATGGAATGGAATGGAATGGAATGGAATGGAATGGAATGGAATGGAATGAAACAGAATATTGGAATGAAGAATAGAATAGAATAGAATAGAATAGAATAGAATAGAATAGAATAGAATAGAATAGAATAGAATAGAATAGAATAGAATAGAATAGAATAGAATAGAGAATGGAATGGAATGGAATGGAATGGAATGGAATGGAATGGAATGGAATGGAATGGAACGGAACGGAATGGAACGGAACGGAACGGAACGGAACGGAACAGAACAGAACAGAATAGAATAGAATTTTTTATTGGCCGGGTGTGATTGGACACACAAGGAATTTGTCTTGGTGCATATGCTCTTACTGTACATAAAAGATACGTTCATCAAGAATCATAAGGTACAACACTTAATGATACTCATAGGGTACAAATGAGCAATCAGGAAACAGTATCAATATAAATCGTAAGGATACAAGCAACAAAGTTATACAGTCATAAGTGGAAGGAGATGGGTGGTGGGAACGATGAGATTAATAGTTGTGCAGAGTTAGTAAATAGTTTGACAGTGTTGAGGGAATTATTTGTTTAGCAGAGTGATGGCGTTTGGGGAAAAACTGTTCTTGTGTCTAGTTGTTCTGGTGTGCAGTGCTCTATAGCGTTGATTTGAGAGTAGGAGTTGAAACAGTTTATGTCCAGGATGCAAGGGGTCTGTAAATATTTTCACAGCCCTCTTTTTGACTCGGGCAGTATATAGGTCCTCAATGGAAGGCAGGTTGGTAGCAATTTGATAGGGTAGAACTCCAGGGACTTTAATGAAGAACTTAATTCAGTTTATTACAGCTTGTTACAG
Source organism: Coluber constrictor foxii (assembly GCA_038048745.1). Taxonomy (NCBI): domain Eukaryota; kingdom Metazoa; phylum Chordata; class Lepidosauria; order Squamata; family Colubridae; genus Coluber; species Coluber constrictor. Next base: position 226,881 of record JAWJVD010000064.1, read on the forward strand.
TCATAGACCAGAGACCAAAACAAATAAAAAGACTCAGGGAACATCCCATTAAAAATTCTAGAATAAAATAATAAATGACAGGTAAAATCTAGGATAAAATCCAATCTGTCAGTTACACATGGTCTAACTATACTAAAATAAAAATCCATAAATGGTGAGGCCCATGGCCAGTTTAAAACTAAAAAGCAAAGGAATCAGCTGTGCAAAGGGTTTGCCACATTTGTTGCATAAAATAGCTATGGTGGATTAAGACACGTGTTTCCGACCAATCCCCTAGTGAACAACTTGAAAAACGGGGCATAAATAGCAATAGGAATAGCACTTAGAGTTATATCCCACTTTACAGTGCACTTTCTAAGTCAGAGAGTCGGAGCGTGCATGTCTATGCATGACACCAAGTGCCGAAAAGGGAGCACTTCATGTGTGCTCGGGCACTCGTTAGGGCCATGACCAGGAAGAGGAACTGCCCAAGGGGCATGCACATGCTGGATACTTCTGCTTTCCAGCATGCACATGCACACCAGCCAGCAAGTCTTCCGGTTACTGCCATGCATGTGCATGTGTCAATCAGCTGCTCAGCACGCATGCTCACACCAGAAAACAGAAGACCAGCTTTTCCAGCTTCCAGCACAGCCGTACGCATAAAGGCCAGCTGATCATTGCATGCATGTGCGCGCCAGAAACCCGGAAAAGGAACCGGAGATGCCACACGTGCCAGGCGACATGGTTCTGCATGCTACTTCAGGCTCCCATGCGATAGTTTCACCATCATGTCTCTAAATGGTTTGCAGAGTCTGCACATTGCCCCCAACAATCTGGGTCCTTATTTTACTGACCTTGGAAGGCTGGAAGGCTGAATCAACCTTGAGCCAGTCAGGATCGAACTCCTGGAGTGAGCAGTGAATTAGCCTGTTATACTGCATTCTAACCACTGCGCCACCACGCAAATAGAATAAATCAATAATGAAATAACAAGGAGGCATAAGGCAAGAAAATAAAAACAGCATTCCATGTTAAAGGTAAAGGAAAAGGTTCCCCTTGCACATATTTGCTAGTCATTCCCGACTCTAGGGGGCGGTGCTCATTTCCATTTCAAAGAGGCAGCGCTATCTGAAGACATCTCCGTGGTCATGTGGCTGGCATAACTAAATGCCAAAGGCACACGGAAGGCTATTACCTTCCCACCAAAGGTGGTCTCTATTTTTCTACTTGCATTTTTTACGTGCTTTCGAACTGCTAGGTTGGCAGAAGCTGGGACAAGTAACAGGAGCTCAATGTGGCACTAGTACATGGCATAGGCATTCGAGCTACTGAACTGCTGACTTTTCGATTGACAAGCTCAGCATCTTAGTCACTGAGCCACCGCGTCCCTCTAGCATTCCATGTTAGGAACAACAAGGAAGCCCAATAAACATTCAAGATAAATTGCTTGAGATCAGGACCCTGGCCAGCGCCCATATAAACTAGCCAAAGCCAATCTGGAATTTACTTTCAACATTAATTCTCCGATGATATTGTCGTCAAATTTCACCGAATGTTAATTACAGAAATGAATATGGGGATCCTGGTTTATCTAATCTCTCTGAAGGAGAGGAAACATGTGTCGATCCATATTTCCCAAGGATATTTTCTATGCCTTTACACTGATCTTTTTCCATGATTCGTGAATCTTATATATAGAAAAGATGGGGAGGACTCTCTGCTAATTAACATTCGTCATTGTCTAGCAATCATTAAACCAGCATAACTGATGACACTGATTAATTTAGAAGCCTGAAAACTCGCTCTTCATTCTCTATTTGGCACGGGAAGCAGAGCTAATGATATCCCTGCAAATACCCAATGTTAATTGTCATAATTGCATGAACCGAGTCATGGTTAAGGGTTACACATTACCCTTTCCACCTTTCACAATAATATCCATCTTTATGAACACCACTACAAGGTAAAGGTGATGGCAAATTAGTGGATTTCAGTTATTTAGAAAAAAAACTTTATTTAGCAACCCAGAAGGAAATGGAGCATTTCATGATACTACAGCAAATGTCACATTATTATTTTTTTTCAACCTACAGCAGAGAAGGAAATTATTATTTGGCTTTTGAGGATCTAATCGGAATCATTGAGCCGATTGAAACATCTGAATCAATTTGGTTTGATTTGAACATCAAGGTCTGAAAAGTCTGATTTAATTTGCAGAGAAAGGTCTACAGTGTATGTGTGAATAAGTCTTTTTATGATGTGAATCGGATTAGGTCCTTCAATCCAATCCCATACATCAATTAGCTGGGCTGGGTGTCTGAATTCCGTGAACTGATTCTGCACATCAAATCATCAAAGCTTCACTAAATCAAACTGACACAGCAAAAATTTAAAAGTCGTGTTAAGCATAACTCGGAGTTCACAGACCGCTCTGCTTGCATTCACATAGCATGCTAAAGTATGGTCTGTTTTAATAAAGGAGAATAGTTGTAGCTCAGGGTTGAAATGAGGGGTCCCTGGTGCTCTCTGAGCTTGGCAGTTTCCTTGCAGATTAGTTTCATTAACCAAACTAGACTAGCCCTGATGATCTTACCTAATTTGGGTAATGAAACATCTGCAATAAAACCAGCCAGCTCAGAGAGCACCCTTACGTTTTGTTTAACTATGGTTTAAGCCTCAAGACAGGGGTCTGCAACCTTAAATACTCAAAGAGCCATTTGGACCCATTTCCCACAGAAAAGAAAACACCGGGAGCCACAAAACCCTTCCCGTGCCTGACCATTTCTTGAGCAGCCACAAAACTAGCATATATAGTTGAATAAAACATTCTGTTTTCTTCTGAAGCTTTTCTTTTCTTGGATTTATCCATGGTTGGCTTACCAGGGGTTGAAAAGCTCAATAAATTGCATGCCGGTGGGTGCCACACATTAGCAGTTGTGACACATATTTTGAGTGACAGGGAGCTGCAGCAGAGGGGTGAAAGAGCCACATGCAGCTCCAGAGCCGCAGGTTGCTGACCGCTATCCTAAGGTAAAGGTAAAGGTTCCCCTTGCACATATGTGCTAGTCGTTCCTGACTGTAGGGGGCGGTGCTCATCTCCATTTCAAAGCCGAAAAGCTAGCGCTGTCTGAAGACGTCTCCGTGGTCATGTGGCTGGCATGACTAAACACCAAAGGTGCACAGAACCCTGTTACTTTCCCACCAAAAGTGGTCCCTATTTTTCTACTTGCATTTTTTGCATGCTTTCGAACTGCTAGGTTGGCAGAAGATGGGACAAGTCACAGGAGCTCACCCCATTATGCGGCACTAGGGATTTGAACTACTGAACTGCCGACCTTTCAATCAACAAGTTCAGTATCTTAGCCACTGAGCCACCATGTTCCTTTAGAGTTTAAGCCCTAAAGCCTAATTTATTAAATATACAATGACTAGGGGTTTACACAAGATACTTTTTTGGCTTAGCATATTGTGTGAACCAGCTATACTCATAATAAACTACTCAGCTTATTCTAGGTATCTCCAGATAAGACAATCAACATGAATGCTATACATACACAACTATATACACCAGTGGTGGGTTTCTACTGGTTCTCCCCAGTTCTTGTGAACCGGTAGTGGAAATTTTGAGTACTTCGGAGAACAGGTAAATACCACCTCTTCCTGGCCCCGCCCCCAATCTATTTGCTGCCTCCTGAGTCCCAGCTAGAAAGCTAGAAGGAAAAAAAAATCAGGGCTCACTTGATAAAGAAAAGAGAGAGAGAGAGAGAGAGAGAGAGAGAGAGAGAGAGAGAGAGAGAGAGAGAAAACAAGACACCGTGGCTTTAAATTGAGAAGCCAAGAAGCCTCCCAACTGATCGGCTAGAACCGCTCCGCTCCTTGTAAACCGCTCAGTGGTGGTAGATTGGCAATCGAGGCCAAGCTGCCTGAAAGCGGTTTCCGATGCTCTCGGTGGTGTCAGAGCGGCAAAAAGCTGCTTAAACTCTTGCTGCGGTGCTTCAAAGGGCCGCCCTACAGCTGATCAGAGGTAAAAGACAGTGTGATGGTAGACCAGTGCGCTCCAAGAACAAATGGGTAGACCAGTACAACTCTGCAAGCAGTTAAAAGCCTGGTAGACCAGTACCTCTGCTAAATCCTAAAGAATTGTCACATGACCATCAAGCCATGCCCACAAAATAAGCCACCCCTACAGAACCGGTAGTAAAAAATTTTAGAATCCACCTCTGATATACACATTCTTTATCTGACTCAGAACATGTCGCTGCTGATCAAAATAGCCTTTAGTGGGCCAAATAAAAAATAGTATACTGAGTTGAAAGTAAAACACGTTTGCTATGTTTCCATTATCTAATTTGAAATCTACACTAAAACTTAGGTGTTGCTAGCTTGCCCTCAGTTCTAACTTACCTCACACACCACTAAAGAGAAAATCCTTTCCTTTGTATTAGCATTGGTTTAATTTTCTGTTTGGCCATTTTCTGGGGTTGGACAGGAAAATATCTCCATCAATTGCTGAGGAAGAAAACTGGCAGAGAATCTTACTGAAACATTTTCTTATAGTATAAAAGCTTTTTCTTGCAGCTTATGAAATGCGCTAAGTCAAGCTGTCACAATGAATGTGAGTAGCCACGCTTTTTCCTTCAATGAAAAGGAAGTTAAAGGAATTGTAGCATCCAAGTTCTTATAAATTCCTCCCCATCACAAAACCAAGAATGAGCACATGAAAAATATAAAAAATATATAATATAATTTAATAGAATTAAAAAGATTTTGGAATGCGCAGAACTAGATAAACTAACTAAAGAAATTCAGGGGAAAGAGGAAGCCAAATATTACAAGGTGTGGAATAATTGGTATGAATGGTTGAAGAATAAGGAAATAAATTAGAGGAATGGAGAAGGGAAGGAAGATAATGTGATAGATCATTTAATGTGTTAGTAGAATTGAAATATAATAGGAGAAAAAGGCTGAACAAGTTAACATTATAATATCTGTAAATATTTAATATTTAGTAAGAAATGGATCACTGTTAAGAAGCTGAAAAAGAAACTTAAGATTTTTGTATATGTTATATGTTGTATGTCTATGTATGTATTTTTTTTAATTATGCTTAAAATAAAAAACTTTTTATATATATATAAAAAGAAAAATATAAAAAAAACTTGAAGGGAATTGTCAGGAAAGCGGAAATTAATGTGAGGAAAAAAAACAAAAAACCTCCACTGTAGAATCAGCAAGCTAAAGGGAATAAATAACATCAGGATCATCCAAATCTACTTTTGCCCCAGATTTCCCTGGATAAGCTACATTTTTAAACCTGGATGTGTGCACGGAATCAGCTTATCTACACCTAAGAACCAGAATGATAGGAGGAAAATGTGCTGTTTACCGTTACAATAATTAAGAAATGATAGCTATTTCTGTCTTCACCGTATAACCGTTCAGAAAAAGAATAGCATTCTGTAAACAACAAGCACAAAAAAATTGTAGGTTGCGCGCTTCACTTGACATTCTAACCAAAGTGGTTCTTGTTTTTTTTTTCCCCCTTATTTACTGAAGTTATAGTTCAAGGAGAAAAACAAAAGCAAATGACATCATCAGTTGTTTGTGTGGTAGCAGAGTTACCACAGTACATTCTGGGAGAAAGGAAACAATTCTTCACTGAACTGATCATTCATCTTGGGAGTTTGTTACCTCTTAGGATCTACTGAATTATGCGGCAATGCCTCTGGATGGCAAACCAGTCAAAAGCATTTCTGTTCTGCCTCAGCTACGGACCCCAAAGAACGCAGCACACACAAAGTCTGTACAAACCTTAATTTACTAAATTAAATCAGTCATTTTCAAATAAAGGCTGTTAATTAATTTTCTTAACGCCCTACAAGAATCCAAAGAATAAATCATCATAATCTTAATAGGGTTGGCAGAAAGCCCAGAAGCAATTTGCAGGAAACTGATAAGAGAACTAAGATCAGGACGTAAAGGAGAGTGAATGAAGTTGTTCCCTGCAAATTGCTTCGGTCATCGTTCTTCTTTAAATAGGCTAAGGGAGTGGCCAATTAGCCCCAAGCCTTACTCTCGAGGAGACCTCCTCCTGAGGAGCCATTCTTGCCTTTTGGCAGCTCTGCACGTCCGTGCATCGAGAAGAGGCTCCTCCTCTTCTTCCTCTTCACTTATGGGTGCTTCTGGAGGTTCTGAAGGCCCTGGCTGAATCCCTGCCTCTGGCACCACATCTTCTCCAGCCTCATTGTCTGACTCAAGTGCCAGCTGCACAGGCTGCTGATGCAGCACCACACCAGCCTCCTCGCTGTCAGAATCAGCTACTAGCGGGACTTCCGGTTTCGCTCTCTTCGGCGCCGGGCGGATCGTTTGATCGTCCGCCGCCCCCGCCGCCTGTAGAGCCGCTTTATTCCGTCAAAAGCGGCTTGGAACGCTCCCCCTTTGTAGTAAGGGGGTGCGAGAGTGGGCAGCAGAGGTTGAGCCCCAGAAGTGCTGCCAGGGTGGTCTTTAAGCCCTGGTAAGCGCTTCTGTTGAGGCTCCCTAAAGCTGCTGAAGCTCCGAGCGGCGTGGGACTTCTGCCTGTCAGAACAAGCTGAAGAGAAAGCGGAACGAACGAAGCAACTCCTTAACTGAGAAACTACTAATTTGGTGAGATCTTCTGATAAATATAAAGTTTTTGATGGACTTTCTTTAAAGTTTGGAAAGCAAGCTGTCTGAAGTTAAACTGTGTGAAAATGGCGGCTGATTAATAGCAGAGTCAGTGAAAGCGGAAGGAGAAAGTGTGATAAAAAAGCGAAAGTGCTTCTGGCTGTAACTGGACTTTGCTTATTTACAAATTCTACGAGCTTTTTATAATAATAACTTTTTAAAGTATTTTCTCTTTATAAATTTACAACTTTATAAAAGTTAATGGAACTTGCTCCTCTTTTGTAAACCTGGGGAGATCAAGAAAAAGAGGAAGATTTTTTTCTTTCCTGTCTGGATTTAAGCTCTGTTCAGGCATGACTTCAAAGAGAGCAGGGGGGGATTCCCCCACACACCAAACAAAGGAAAAGCCAGTATCAGCTTCCAAGCAGTCAAAACAGACACAGGATTGTGAGACAGAAGATTTGAAAGCATTTATACATAAATATATGGGAGAACTCGCTGGCCAGATGAATAAATTGGATGAAAGGCTGACCAAAAATCAAAAAGAAATGAAAACAGTGGTGGGTGAAGTGAAGGAGTTAGTGGAAGAAAAAACTGAAGAATTACAGCAGAGTGTAACTAAAGTAGCCACGGTTCTTACTGATGCTTTACTGGTGATTGAGAAAAAAGTGGAGGATTTAAATCTTGAAGTTGAAACAAATAAAAAGGAAGTAAAAGAGCAGTTGTTTAAGGTGGGGGTGCAGAGTCAGCGGTTTGAAGAGGAGATTACCATGCTACAATTTCGAAATATGGAATTTGCTTTAAGATTAAGAGGCCTTAGAGAAAATAATCGTGAAAATCTGAGAGCAACCTGCGTGGAGGTGCTGGCGAAGCTTTTGAAAGTTGCACCAGAGGTGGTGGATAATAGAATAGACAAGCTGTACAGAGCTAACTCACGTATTGCAAAACAGAGAAATTTGCCAAGAGATGTTGTAATTTACTTTACTGAGAGGAAACTGAGAAATGACATTTTGCAATACTCTTTTCAATCTACGCTTCTATATGGTGGCAACCAAATTGGGGTCTTCAAAGAATTACCACCAAAGATGTTGAGAGATCGGAAAGACTTTGGCTTCCTTGTGAATGAGTTGAAACGGCGTCAGATTCCATTTAGGTGGGACGTCCCTGTTGGTATTGTTTTAAGATTTGAAGACGTGAGATATCGTATCAATTCGGTGGAGAAGGCGGAACAGTTCTATAACAATGTGTTGAAAAAAGTTCCTTCACCTCGCTCTTCTACACTTATACCTATTGAAGATATCTCAGTTGAGCAGGCTTCTCAAGAGGGACTGTCAAAGGAAGGTCAAGAAGCCCCAAGGGAGGAAATTCTAGGTGCAGTAGGAGGTGTCCCAGAAGACTCATTAATAGATATTACTGAGGTGAAGCCAAAGCAATCTAGAGCTACAAGAGAGGTGGAACCGGATTTGGACTTACTGATGCAAGAACCCAAGGATCAACGTATAACCAGAGCGGCAGGGAAGCAACGATTGGAGACTTATCAGGAGAAGACACCACAGGAGGAGAAGGCAACGAATGGGAAAAAGTCATACTCAGAAGCAGTGGGAGGAGCAAGACCGAAGACGTCAGCGGTGGCCGGGACTCTTCGCGAATTGCTTCAGGAGCTTCAACCATCGTCAAAATGATATTTAAAATTTTATCTTGGAATGTGAATGGTTTGAACTCACCGCAGAAAAGACGAAAGATATTTCATTATTTAAAACAATATAACAATGATGTTGTCTGCTTACAGGAAACTCATATAAGAACCCAGGACCAGAAGCTTTTAATTTCCAAAATTGGACTACAATTTATATCTTCTAGTAGGGCTAAAAGAAATGGAATTGTTTTTTACATTGCTAAAAGAATACCAGCTAAACTTATAGAAGCGGATGAGGAGGGGAGATTTATTGCTGTTGCTATAACTGTACAGAATGTTGAAGTGCTTCTAATTGGCATTTATGCCCCGAACCAGCAACAGGAAAGTTTCTATAAAATGTTGAATGAGAAAATTTCGCAGTGGAATTACAAATCTTTTTTGATTATGGGAGACTGGAACGGGGTGATTGATGCAACATTGGACAAAAAGACCTCTGCCAAAAAAGGGAACAAGCTACCACAGACCTTTTTTGCTATGAAAGAAGAATTAGAGTTGAAGGACGTTTGGAGAATCCATCATCCAGAGGAATTGGACTTTACTTTTTTTTCAGATAGACACAAATCTTTTTCGAGAATTGATTTTATGCTGGTCTCTACTGATCTACTTAATGTAGTGACAAAAACAAAAATCCTTCCTAGAACCTTAACAGATCATAGTCCAGTCTGGATTCAGATGAACCCAGGCAAGAGAGAAAGGAGATCATGGCGTATGAATGAGAACATCTTCAGATATGAAAAGTACATCAAGGAGCTTAAGGAACAAATTAAAGAATTTTTTCATATCAATTTGAATAAGGGTACACCTATTGAGATAGTTTGGGATGCTTGCAAGGCCTATATGAGGGGTGTACTGATACATATAAACTCTAGACATAAAAAAATTCGACAGAAGTCGAGATTGGATTTGGAGACGGAGATAAAGGATAAAGAGCAATTGCTTATTAGGAACCTGACTGATGAAAAGGTATTGTTAACTATAAAACTCTTGAAAGAACAATTCCAGATGTTGATGGCTGAACAAACAGCAACCAATCTCCAGTATGCCAAACATAATACTTTTTGCAATGCTAATAAGCCTGGCAGATGGTTGGCCTATACTTTGAGGAAACAACAAAATTCTCGTATGATAAATGCTATTGAATATAAAGGGAAACGAACACATCAGCAAAATTTAATACATCAAGCCTTTTTAACTTTTTACTCGAAATTGTACCAAGCTGACAAAGTTAAAGAAGGTCTTATCGATGAATATTTACAGAAGAAGAGAGTCACAAAAATTTCTAGTATACAAAGCGATAGACTGGAGCGACCTATAACATCGGAAGAGATTTTATACGCAATAAAACAATTGAAATTGTCCAAAGCTCCTGGGACGGATGGATTGACAGCAGTTTTTTATAAGACTTTGCAAGAGGAACTGATAGAGCCTCTTAAAGACTTGTTTTGTAATATTCAACAGGGGGGAAAGATACCTCCCTCGTGGAAGACGGCTTTTATATCATTGATACCTAAAGAAGAAGACTCTGCTAAACCGGAGAATTTTAGACCAATATCTCTCCTGAACACGGACTATAAAATTTTTGCTAAAGTACTAGCCAACAGATTGATGCCAGTTATTCAAGATGTGATTCATGAAGACCAAGCTGGTTTTATAGAAGGCAGATACATGAAGGACAATGTTAGGCAACTCATAGACTTGTTGGAATATCTTGATGAAAAGAAACAGATCTCTGCGGTGCTGGTGTTTTTGGATGCGGAGAAAGCCTTTGATCGAGTCAACTGGGACTTTCTAAAAAAGATTTTGCACAAGATGAATTTTGGAGATCAGTTTATAAAAGCAATTTCGGCAATTTATCAAGAACAGACAGCACAGATTATTATTAATGGCAGCTTGACTACTAATTTTAATATACAGAAAGGGACAAGACAAGGCTGTCCATTATCTCCACTGTTGTTTATTTTGACGCTAGAAGTGCTGTTAAATGCTCTACGGGACTCGGACAAAATGAGTGGTATAGTTGTAAGGCAAATAGATTACAGAACAAAGGCATTTGCAGATGATCTGATTGTTACCCTAACACGACCATTGGAATCTATCATACAGATGAAAAACATTATAGAGGAATATGGTCTGGTTTCAGGTTTTAGCCTGAACCAGAAAAAGACTAAGATGATAGTCAAAAATATGTTGGAACCACAAAGGAAAGAGCTGGAAAGGGTGGCAGGCTTTGAAATAGCTACAAAGGTGAAATATCTAGGGGTTCAAGTTGCAGCATCCAATAAAAAACTTTTTCAAAATAACTATGAAGAACTTTGGTATAAGATTCAAAAAGATCTTGTCACATGGAAAAAACTGCAACTTTCTCTGCTTGGTAGAATAGCAGCTGTTAAGATGAACGTTCTACCTAGATTTTTGTTTCTGTTTCAAATGATTCCGGTGCTTAAAAATGACAAATATCTGACGGACTGGCAAGCAGGTTTAAATAAATTTATTTGGAGTGGGAAAAAACCAAGAGTTAAATTTAAGATCATGCAAGATGCACGTGAACGTGGCGGCCTTAAAGTTCCAAATTTGCGTTTATATTATGAAGCAGCAGTATTGATACAAGTTGGAGATTGGATCGGAACAACCAAAAGAGAGATTTTGAATATAGAAGGCCATGATTTGCAATTTGGATGGCATGCATATTTATTTTATGAAGACAAGAGAGACAGTGTATTTAACAGGCATATTTTAAGACACGCCTTGCTGAGAGTTTGGAAGAAGCACCAGTTCCAATTGGATTACAAAATACCTTTGTGGTTGGATCTTGGGCATATTTTGCCAAAAATAAAGTCACTCGGGGGGTTGTTGTACAAAGAGATACTTTTTATTGATGGGGGCAGTTGGAGTTTGAAGTCTTGGAATACTCTGTTGGAAGATGGAGTTAATCTAACTTGGTTGCAGTATTTTCAACTTCAAGCGAGATGGAGAGAAGATCAGAAAACCGGACTAATGCTACATGAAGAGGATTTGGTGACTCAGATAAAACGTAAAGGACCGATGCATATTAAGCGATTGTACAATTTATTGTTGGAGAGAGATTCAGAAGGGGAGTTAGTTAAAGACTGTATGATTAAATGGGCACAGAATTTTGATCAACCAGTAATGTTAGAAACATGGGAAAAGATTTGGGTCCAGAATGTTAAATTTACGCAAGCACAGAACCTAAGGGAAAATTTTTATAAAATGTTTTACAGATGGCATCTAGATCCCAAAAAATTATCACGTATGTATCCAAATGTTCAGCCTAAATGTTGGAGGTGTGATTGTTTGGATGCAACATATTTTCATATTTGGTGGACATGCAGGAAGTTGAAACCATTTTGGATTAAACTTTGGTGGGTGATGCAGAATATTTTGAAGAAGAAGTTAGAGTTCTCTCCTCAGTTTTTTCTGTTGGGAATAATCAAGGGTTTTTCAGTAAGCGATACTAGATTAATATTGTATATGATTTCTGCAGCTAGATTACTGATAGGCCAATACTGGAAGAAAGACCAAGTGCCTACCATAGAGGAATGGATACTGAAGATGTCTAATTTGGCAGAGATGGCAAAAATTTCTGCATACCTAAAAGAAAGGACCCATGAAGCTTTTGTTAAGGAATGGAGGAAATGGGTTGATTATATGAAAGGGAAATACCAAAGCAAGAAATTTCAATTAATGCTCAGTTGATTTTTAAATATGTGTAATGTTAGTGAAGTGTTAATGCTGAACTTCTTATTTAAAGGGATCTCGCCTTTAAAGAATGTTGAATATGCTAAGATTAATGTTTGACAAATAGCGGAAGTCAAGGGAGGGGGGAGGGATAGAAGGGATAGGGTGGGGGGGACAGGGAGGGGGAAGGGGGGGTTTTATATTATAAAATGTAATGTAAAACTTTTTCAATAAAAAAAAAAAAAAAAAAGAATCAGCTACTAGCTACACAGGCCGCTGACGGGCCGCAACAATTTCTCAGAAAGGACCATCTGGTACTAGATTATCTTCACCTAGTCGAACTGGTGATTATATCCCCCAGATGAGGTTTCTTGGGCAACCATATGCTTCTGAATAGCAGTAGCACTTAGACTTAAATACTGCTTCATATTGCTTTTACACTCTAAACGGTTTACAGCTCACTCTAAGCGGTTTACAGAGTCAGCATCTTTGCCCCCAACTATCTGGGTCCTCATTTTACCCACCTCAGGATGGAAGGCTGAGTCAACCTTGACCCGGCAAGATTTGAACTTCTGAACTGCAGTTAGCAGTCAGCTGAAGTAGCCTGCAGTGCTGCACTCTAACCATTGTGCCACCTCAGTTCTTCTGTTCTGTTCTGTCCTGTTTCTGTTCTGTTTCCTCTTGTTTTTGTCTTCTCCAGTTCTAATTCATACATAGTTTCCAATTCCAGGTTATTCTTTTTGTCTGCTGTCTATTATTTTCTCAAGCACATCTTCTTAGTTATCCTCCAGGTCCCATTCAGACTAGCACTGATGACATTCCCTAGTTGGGTCATGAAATAACTGCAAGGAAATAACCAAGCTCAGAGAGCACCCAGGACCTCTCGTTTCAACCATGAGCTACAAATATTCTCCTTTGTAGTTCTCACTCACTCCGTAGTCCAGCCTATTTCTTGATCTCATTGTTCTTCTCAGGCCTTGTTTTGATTATATTGAGTCTTAAGACTGGTTTAGGGGAACAAAAAGGGCAGGAGGGAGGTTATGTTAAGGCAATTCAGCACAGAATAGATGGGTGATTATTAACCATTACAAGTAAAGGTGTCAACCTGAGGTGGTATTCAGCAGGTTCTGACCAGTTCTGGAGAACCGGTAGCGGAAATTTTGAGTATTTTGGAGAACCGGTAAATCCCACCTCTGACTGGCCCAGCCCTATCTATTCTCTGCCTTCCGAGTCCCAGCTGATCGTGAGGAAATGAGGATTTTGCAGTAACCTTCCCCTGGAGTGGGGAAGGAATGGAGATTTTACAGTATCCTTCCTCTGCCATGCCCACCAAACCACGCCACACCCACCAAGCTACGCCCACAGAACCCGTAGTAAAAAAAATTGAATCCCACCACTGATGTCAATCCTGAGGCTGACCTGACTGAAGCCATTTTGAAGCTTCAGTGTTGCCATGCGGGAGCTGAGGGATAAGGAGGAGGGGGTGGGGGAATAGAGATAGCTGGGGTTTTGTAACCAAAACAAAATACTTTCTCTTGAGAATCAAGGGCATTCCCACAGGTGGCCAGAGAGAGGAGGAGTGAACTTACCAAGCAACTGGGTGGCACCATGATTGGACCATGTGGCTGATTGTTTGGGAAAGGGAAAAAAATTAGGTGAAAAACGTATTAACATTCAGGATCAACTTTCACCAGATTGTGCCAATATGGTATCTATTTATATAAAAACCCAATACCACTCAGTCATCATGAAATCTCCAGAATGGTAAAGCCTGCAAACTTGAAATTTGGCATGTATGTTCCTCTTGGCTTCTAAATGCTTGCTAAGAAAGGATTTTTTGAAATGATCATCAGATCATTAGTATTACATATACAGTATTATATTCACACACTCTGATGCTAAGGAGTTAGACGTTCTACTCCCCCTCCCCACCTGAAAAGAACTCTGTTCCAACTGCCAGTTGCCTTATATTAACATGCTCTGAGGCCACCCCTTCGCTAAATGGGGCATGGGTGTGGCCGGTGCATGACTCATCCGGCCTGAGGGCTGGGACATTCTACTACCCCTACCCCTCTGTTCCAACTTCCAGTTGCCTTATATTAACATACTCTGAAGTTACGGAGTTACACATTCTACATTAAGTTTCAGGCTTTAAGTGTCAATTTATCACGCCTGATCACATAGTTTCATAGCAAAGCACAGGTGTCCAGCTAGTATCCAATAAAATCATACTTTGAGGAATCTACCTGCCTCAGATTTCTGGTTTGTTAGGGTGTATTTAAGGTTTCACATAGCAAGCAGATCATTTAGGCAAGCTCAGAAGCTCTTTAAAAAAATCCAAAAATTCCTGATAAGTAAATTATTCAAAGGAAAGTTTAAGAATTCAAGAATTTCTGATAAGAATGAGGAATCAAAGAATTCCTAACAGGTAAATTATTAAAGGGAAGTTGTTGTTGTTCTTCTTCTTCTTCTTCTTCTTCTTCTTCTTCTTCTTCTTCTTCTTCTTCTTCTTCTTCTTCTTCTTCTTCTTCTTCTTCTTCTTCTTCTTCTTTCTTCTTCTTTCTTCTTCTTTCTTCTTTCTTCTTCCTTTTCTTCTTTCTTCTTTCTTCTTTCTTCTTCTTATTATTATTTCTATACTGCCCTTCTCCCGAAGGACTCAGGGTGGTGCACAGCCACATTAAAATAACCTAGTATACAAAATTTAAAAGCCAGTTAAACAAATTAAATAATAACTAATTCTAACTAATACGTTAGAAGGCCATAATCAAATGACTGCAGAGACTGCTTATGTTTCAGGAAACAAACTTATGCAGAGAAATACTCAAACCGCTGGGAATTGCAGGATCGCCAATTTACATCTGTCCCTTGTTTTTGTAATAGTCACACTTGCTATCTCTCACACCTTTATAGCCAGAACTGCCATCACTTAAGAGAAGAGTTTAACTCCTATGCGTAGATTGGCGTAGCGTCAAGCATACCATCTCTTGCAATGATTATTCTACAGCTGTCCAAGCGTCTCTCCTTTTCAACATACCTATCACTAATGAAGAACAGATGCCAGCCCGCAACTAATGAAAACAACACCCCTCAAAATTACTATATTTCAGCCTGAAGATAAATTGTGTGCACTGCTGCCAATATAATGTTCCAACTATGTCAGGCCATTGCTGGCTGAAGCATGTTACTGTAACTGCATATCTACTCATTCAGCAAATTAAATTTGCCCTACGTTGGCTTCAATTTCCTTCTCTCTCCAACTCACTGGTAGGACTAATGGGTGGTGAAGCTTCCTTCTCTATCGCAGAGATGAATTAAGCCAACCCAGAGCTCAGTCATATATGTAAAAGGAGAAAATGTGCATCCTAGAGAAGATACAGCTATGGAAAGCCAGTGTGATGTAGTGGTTAAAGGGGATAGACTAGGATTGGGGGTGCTCCATGCTCTAATTCAGGGGTCAGCAACCCACAACTCTGGAGCCGTATGTGGCTCTTTCATCCCTCTGCTGCGGCTTCCTGCCACCACCACAATTTTGAGAGGAGCTTCTGGTTATGGGGTGGGAAAGCACGGCGCACCAGGAAGAGACTTGATAGCAAGGGACGGGTTTTCTTGTCAGCTCCATGATTGATAGGGCTTTCAGTTAGGACAGGGAGAGGAAAAAGGATGCCAAGCTAGGAGAAGACTCTATGGTGGGGGAACCGGACTTCCGGTCAGCTCCAGAATTCAATGAGGGGCTTTGTGGCTCTTTGAGTGTTTAAAGTGGCCCCTCGGCAACTTTATGCTCTAGTTCATAAGTTACTACTTTTCAAAGATTGTTGTGGAATTCATTGTATAAATGTCAGGCCTCCCCCCCCCACCCTCCCAGAACCAAGAGAGACATATGGAGTTACTTCTGAGTAGTTTCCTTTACAGTTCCTCGCCTACACACACAAACCTTGCCAAACTGAAGCAACTGTTTGCATAACTACACATGTACTCTGAGAATCGTCATTTTAACCCTCTTCCTCTCTACCAAATGCTTTATATAATGACCAGTTCGTTCTCACAGGGAGGGACTACTCAGGGTACCGTCAGTCCAATTGTGCCGACTGGCGACTCCCAGGGGGAGGGCCTTCTCTGTAAGGGCTCCAACCCTTTGGAATGAACTGCCCCCTGATATATGAAACATCCCTAATCTCCGTGCTTTCCGCTGTGCCCTCAAGACCCTGATGTTCAATCAGGCAGGGCTAAGCATGTTAACTGGGAATGATTAAAATATTATCTAACTCTGGGTTTTATCTAATTTGGGCTAAACTATGTTATAATTTTAATTATCAATTTTATGCTGTTTATGTATCTTTTATTTTTTCTTGACTGTACACCGCCTTGAGTCCTGAGGGAGAAAGATGGTATAGAAATATAATAAATAAATAAATATGCTTTGCTACCTTTTCATCCCTTGGAACATAGGCCTTCCGTCCTGGGAATCCAGAGTACATTCCACTACAATAGCTGCAGATTTTCGGTAGAGAAAAGACGTGGCTGCTTTAAAAAGGCACAGATAGGTCTCAGAAGCATCTTTCTAGAACTGATTCCAAAGCCTTTCACTAACCTATAGTACATGCAGACACCCGATCCTCTATAAATTTGATTCCTTGTAACACAGTAGTAAATAGTAGTAAGAGCCTGGATAGCTCAACAGGCTAAAAGCAGGCTAAAGCCTGTTATTAACATCCAGCTGTCTGCAATTACTGCGAGTTCGAATCTCACCAGGCTCAAGGTTGATTCAGCCTTCCATCCTTTCTAAGGTAGGTAAATTGAGGACTCACTTTGTGAGGGCAATAAGCTGACTTTGTATAAAATATACAAAAGTATGAAGGCTATTGCTTAACGCATTGTAAGCCGCTCTGAGTCTTCAGAGAAGGGCGGCATATAAATCTAATTTTTTAAAAAACATGATATGTGGGGACCTCTTGCTCCAGTGTTGGTATGTTATGAAGTTTGGCTGCCCTAAAGACAGGATTTTGTCTCTTATCTTAAGGCCAAATCAGCAGGGAGAGCATCTTCAGTAGGCTGTATCAACAAAAAAAATTCTGGAAAACAAGCTATTCATGTAAGGGTTTTTTTTTATTATTCTTCTTTGATATAACGTGGATGCTTCTGCCAACAAAATTTTCCTCAGAGTGTTAACCATTTTAAACAGGACATTATAGAAGATCACAAGGTCAAGTGTCTTATGGGGCATAAAGAAATCAACATTTCAGCAATGCAGAGAATCCTGTGACTTGGGATACATTTCCTTTGGCACACCCTCTAAAAGCCTCCATTTTCACGGTTTTCTGAAGCCTTCCCCTCCTTCCCCTCCCGTTTCCAAGCTGTGTCCATTCCCACCCTGCCAGCAACGTATTTATATCCTGCATAATCCGGCAGAAGTCTTCGCAAGATATAATTCCCACACATTTCTGAGGAGAAACAGGCACAATGGGGGTGTTTTTGCAACCTCCATTTGTTGTTTTATTTTATTTTATATTTTACTTTTTTTACTGATTTTAATATCCAGGCATGCCAATCCCTATTTTGGAATGTTTATATTTTATGAAGCAGGGACCAAACAGAGTAACTTTTTAACTCTTTTTTAAAAATATTATTAATAGCAACTCAATGATCTTTTTTTTAAAAAGGCCCGTGTGTGATTGTGTCCGTGTGTGAGGCAGTGGTGGCAGAGATGGCTTTCAGCAGGTTCAGACCAATTCTGGAGAACCAATAGCAGAAATTTTGAATAGTTTGGAGAAACAGTAAATACCACCTCTGGCTGGCCCCTCCCACGTCTATTCTCTGCCTCCCGAGTCCCAGCTGATCGGGAGGAAATGGACATTTTGCAGTATCCTTTCCCTGCCATGCCCACCAAGCCACGACACACCCACCAAGCCACACCCACAGAACCGGTAGTAAATTTTTTTGAAACCCACCACTGAGTGGAGGGATTCAAATTCGTTTACTACTGCTTCTGTGGACGTGGCTTGATGGGCGTAACATGGCTTGGTGGGCGTGGCTTAGTGGATGTGGCAGGGGAAGGATACTGTAAAATCTCCATTCCCTCTCCACTCCTGGGGGAAGGATATTGCAAAATCTCCATTTCCACCCCACTCCAGGGGAAGGATACTGCAAACTCTCCATTTCCTCCTGATCAGCTAGGACTCGGGAGGCAGAGAATAGGTTGGGGCAGGGCCAGACAGAGGTGGTATTTACCAGTTCTCCGAACTACTCAATATTTCCGCTACCGGTTCTCCAGAACTGGTCATAACCTGCTGAATACCACCTCTGGTGTGAGGGGTGGGGGTGGGGGGTTGATGGGTGTACATACAGGAAAAGATTATTCCACCAACACAGTTAAGAGTTTCCAACTTTCCTATTTTTGTTAAGTTGTTTTTGCCAAAAATGCTGCATATGTTGTATTTTCTGCTAAGGGCATTACTTCAATTGCTAATGTCATTCAGTCCTAGGTCTGCCAATTTAGAACCAAAATGCTATGGTAACTTCCTTCCCATGTAGAAAAATGTAGACCACTTAAATGAAAACAGAAAAGAAAAGAAAAAAGATCCAGCTACAGGACACCTAAACTCCCATCTTAACCTGATCACTGGGATACTTGACTGCAATGTCAAGGACTAGAGAAGACACGATAGCAGTGTTGCAATATTTGAGGGGCTACCCCAAAGAGGAGGGGGTCAACTTATTTTTTCAAAGCACCTGAAGGCAAGACAAGAAACAATGGATGGAAACTAATCAAGAAGAGAGGCAACCTAGAACTGAGGATAATTTTTTCTGACACTGAGAACAATCAACCAGTGGAACAGAACTTGTCTTCAAAAGTTGTGGGTCCTCCATCAATGGCAGCTTTTGAGAGCGCAGTCATATATGTAAAGGAGAACATGCATATCCTAGAGAAGATACAGCTATGGAAAGCCAGTGTGGTGTAGTAAGTTAAAGGGGTTAGACTCAGTGGTGGGATTCAAATTTTTTTACTACCAGTTCTGTGTGCGTGGCTTGGTGGGCATGGCATGGCATGGAGGGCGTGGCTTAGTGGGCGTGGCAGGGGAAGGATACTGTAAAATCTCCATTCCCTCCCCACTCCAGGGGAAGGTTACTGCAAAATCCCCATTTCCTCCCGATCAGCTGGGACTTGGGAGGCAGATAATAGATGGGGGGCAGAGCCAGTCAGATGTGGTATTTACCAGTTCTCGGAACTACTCAAAATTTCCACTACTGGTTTTCGAAAACTCGTCAGAGCCTGCTGAGTACCACCTCTGGTTAGACTAGGATTGGGGGTACCCATGTTCTCGGTCTGCTTTTTCAAGAGGCAACTGTCCAGTTGCCTCTTGAAAAAGCACACCGAGAACAATCAAGCAGTAGAAGAGAACTTGTCTTCCAAAGTTGTGGGTCCTCCATCAATGGAGGCTTTTAAGAGAACCGGGGATTTGCATGCATGGATGCCCACACGCATAATTCAATGCACCCCACCCCTGCACATGCACGCATGAGCCCCCCCCCCCCCCCGTGCTCCCCCTGCTTTTGGCACGTGATGGCACGGTGGACCCAGGAGACCTGTTTTTTGCCCTCCCCAGGCTCCAGAGGCTTTCTAGGAGCCTGGGGAGGGCAAAAACAGCCTTCCCCCATCCCCCCCCGGAGGCCGGAACACAGTTTCCCAACTTCCGGTGGGACCAGAAGGCCTAAAAATCAATTTGCTGGTGCGCGCATGTGCACTGGAGCTGAGTTAGGGCAACACTCATGCGCCCACCAAAATCGCTCCATGTGGCACCCGTGCCATAGGTTCACCATCACGGGCCTAGACTGCCGCTTGTCCAAAATAGTACAGAGTCTCCTGCTCAAGCAGGGATTAGACTACAAAACCTCCAAGGTCACTTCCAACTTTGATATTCCATGTATCAATGTGTATTAAATTCAGTGCTTGATCTATTTGGCAGCGGAAAATAGTTGAACAAAGCTAAGCTGTAAGTTAAACCCATCACAAATTCCAACTCTGCTAAAAAAAAAAAACACAAAGTATTATATCATGGCACAGACTCATAAATGAGTCTGCCGGGGTTTGTCTTCGTCAGATCACAAATCCTCTTAGAAAAATAACTGCATGCGATAAAAAAAAAATGGGGGTTTCTCCACACACACACACCCCGGAAATGATTTGAACTGAATCAATCGGATTCTAATGATATGACGTTGAGTAAGACTACAGATAGTCCCTGCCTTACAACAGTTCATTTAGTGACCGTTTGAAGTTACAACAGCAATGAAAAAGTGACGTTTTTCACTTAGGACGGTTGCAACATCACTACGGTTACGTGATCAAAATTCAGACGCTCGACAACCGACTCACATTTATGTGATCCAGAGGTGATATTCAGCTGGTTCTGTCCGGTTCGGGTGAATCAGTAGCAGCGACTCCAATTCCACCCACCCACCCAGATGTAATGCCGACTCACATTTATGAGGATTGCAGTGTCCCTGGGATCATGTGATCCAGAGGTGGTATTCAGCCGGTTCTGTCTGGTTCGGGTGAATCAGTAGCAGCGACTCCAATTCCACCCACCCACCCAGATGTAATGCCGACTCACATTTATGAGGATTGCAGTGTCCCTGGGATCATGTGATCCAGAGGTGGTATTCAGCCGGTTCTGTCTGGTTCGGGTGAATCAGTAGCAGCGACTCCGGTTCTGCCCACCCATCCAGATGTAATGCTGACTCACATTTATGAGGGTTGCAGTGTCCCTGGGATCATGTGATCCAAAGGTGATATTCAGCTGGTTCTGTCCGGTTCGGGTGAATCAGTAGCAGCGACTCCAATTCCACCCACCCACCCAGATGTAATGCCGACTCACATTTATGAGGATTGCAGTGTCCCTGGGATCATGTGATCCAGAGGTAGTATTCAGCCGGTTCTGTCTGGTTCGGGTGAATCAGTAGCTGCGACTCCGGTTCCGCCCACCCGCCCAGATGTAATGCCGACTCACATTTATGAGGGTTGCAGTGTCCCTGGGATCATGTGATCCAAAGGTGATATTCAGCTGGTTCTGTCCGGTTCGAGTGAACCGGTAGTAGGGATTGTGGTTCTGCCCACCTGCCCAGACATAATGCCGACTCACATTTATGAGGATTGCAGTGTCCCTGGGATCATGTGATCCAGAGGTGGTATTCAGCTGGTTCTGTCTGGTTCGGGTGAATCAGTAGCAGCGACTCCGGTTCCACCCACCCATCCAGACGTAATGCCGACTCACATTTATGAAGGTTGCAGTGTCCCTGGGATCATGTGATCCAGAGGTGGTATTCAGCCGGTTCACCGGAGCCACCCACTCACCCACCCCGACTTAAAACCGTCCTATTTTGCCACATTTTTGAGGATGGGCACATGTGCAGAAGGCGTACACAAGAGCAAAGAGCATGTGTGGAAGGCCAAGTGCATGCGAGGAGGTGGCACGTGTGAACTTAGCGAGTACGCTCGTGTGCGCTCACATTTGTGAACCGGTAGGGAAGGTAAGTGAATCCCAGCTCTGATGTGATCCCCTTTTGCGTCCTTCGGCCAAGCAAAGTCAACGCAGAAGACAGATTCCCTTAACAACGGTATTATTAACAACAGCAGCGGTTCATTTAACGGCCATAGCAATAGAAGTCATAAAATGGGGCCAAAACTCACTTGATAACTGTCTCGCTTAGCAACAGAGATTTCAGGCTCAATTGCAGTTGTCAGTCAAGGTCTGTCTGTACTTTCACTACATTGGACCCAAAAGCACAAAAAAGGTAAAATGGATGACCCGTGTGTCAATTCTACATTTTGTGTTTTACGTGCTTGTTCTTTGACGCTATTTGAACGGTTACCAGTCGCTCGGAGTCGGGAGATGGGCAAAATGGGTGGCTACATCCACTGAATGAATAAATAATAAATACCTATCGTGAAAACCGCTTGGGTTGTGTCTAGAAATGAAATAGTGGCGTTTAAAGAGCCGCAGTGTATTTCTGAAACAAAATTAGAACGGCAACAGGTCTGTACTCCTGCCAGCTAAATCCCCTATTAAAATCAGATTAATGCAGAGTCTCTTTATTTTGCTGACCAGGAAGATCAATGGTATTGTTCCACTTAGAGAGAAAGGCCAGGGTGGGAATCTCTGACAAACAAGCTATCAATTGCCTGTGAAAATCACACAAAGACTAGCTAACTCACCCAAAATCTGGTCTCTTTGAAAACAACCTGTTTTGGGAACCTTATCTTTCAGCTGTCTTCCTGAAAACGCTCCATAATGGAAGATGTTCTGGATAGGGATGTCATTTGCATATGAAACAGCCCAATAAATTCTTCCAAGAAGACTTTTTTAAAAATAAATAAATAAAATGGGTTGTTTTCTCATTGAGAGCCATCTCAATACGACAATGTATGCACCCTGTATAATTTATTGTACATGTAATGCAGTGGTGGGTTGCTACCGGTTCTCCCTGGTTCTTGCGAACCGGTAGTGAACATTTTGAGTAATTTGGATAACCAGTAAATATCACCTCTGTCTGGCCCTGCCCCCAATCTATTCACTGCTTCCTGTGTCCCAGCTGATTGGCTAGAAGGAAAAAAATCAGGGCTCACTTGACAAAGAAGAGAGAGAAAAAAAACAAGACACTGTAGCTTTAAATTGAGAAGCCAAGAAGCCTCCCAACTGATCGGCTAGAACCGATCCGCTCCTTGTAAACCACTCAGTGGTGATAGATTGGCAATTGAGGCCAAGCTGCCTGAAAACGGTTTCCGATGCTCTCGGTGGTGGCAGAGCGGCAAAAAACTTCTTAAACTCTTGCTGCGGCACTTCAAAGGGCCGCCCTACAGCTGATCAGTGGTAAAAGGCAGTGTGGTGATAGATCAGTGTGCTCCAAGAACAAATGGGTAGACTGGTATGGCTCTGCAAGAAGTTAAAAGCCTGGTAGACCAGTACCTCTGCTAAATCCTAAAAAAATGTTTGTCACATGACCATCAAACCACACCCACAAAATAAGCCATGCCTACAGAACTGGTAGCAAAAAAATTTAGAGCCCACCCCTGATGTAATGCTAAGGCAGATATTTGGCAAGGGAGATATTAACCAGATGACAACGCGAATGCCGACTATGGCTTTGTTACTCGGCGTAAGTGTTTTATACACATATGTATTTATAAATCCTGAATGAATTCTCAATCTGATGCAGGAAGAAGGCCTCTTCATTAAAGATTACGGACTGTAATTTAATCTCGCGCTGAGAGAAAGCGACTGGTATGAAGAGTTTTTCCACTTCTTCCACAGGTGCATAAGCTGAATAAATGAGTTCATGACCGGTTTAAAGATATGAACTCATGCTGGCGACAGTACGGAGTTGTCTGATTAACACCAGACAATCAATCAAGCAGCAAACAACCAAGGAGAAAACAGTTTGGTATATAAACAGGGAGCAAGCCCACATCCAGTAGCACTGATGATGTTACCTTTCTGGTAATGAAGTGTCTGGAAGAAAATCCCCAAGCTCAGAGCTATTGTATATAAACAGGGAGCAAATCACCCTCACTAACACTGATGGATGACATTACCTATTTGGGTAATGAAACGTCTGCCAGAAAATAACTAAACTCAGAGCTACTGTATATAAATAGGAGCAAGGAACACTCGCTAGCACTAATGATGTTACCTACAGTAGTTGGGTAATAAAATTTCTGCAAGCAAACAATCAAGCTGTCAGGGTTCCGATGGATGCCGTAATTAAAACAAGTGAAGCCAACTCTGACCCCACGTAATTTATGACTCAGACATGACCCTGTTTCCCCCCTCCCCCTAGGGCGTGTCATCAGTCACATTCACCAACAGAGCAATTTCGTGGGTTGTAGAGATCATTCCTGTCTGGCCGCTGTGGGTAACCCTGGGAGACAGCCTTGAGAGAGATATGTCTGGAATGTGCTTTTGTTTTCAGCTGCCATGCTGCTTCGCTGTTATCCCATCCCCCTTGCCTATGGCAACTAGAGAGCAGGCTAGGGATGCTTTGCGAGTTGACATTAGCTGAGAGAGCACTATGGACTCTGAAATGTCCTTGTAATTTTATAGCACCTCCATCCTCCACAAAACTTGCTGCCAGTGTTTTGAAAGTTGCATAGATACCCATGTCTTTCTATTTGGGATGCTAAATTGTAAACAATGTGATGCTAATTCCCATATTACTTTGTGTCAAGTCTAAAACCAACATAGAACAATCCAGCCAAAGTTCAATTCGTTATTTGCTTGCACCAAGCAAATAGACAAAATTTTGCCAGACTAAACTTTACTGTACTCTCACCTTAATGTTTAGAGTTCTCCAACCTTTCCAGATTGGCGGCTCGGAGCAGGGGTGAGGGGGGAAGGTGGGGATGGTTTTGTGGAAGGGGCAGGCATGTGTGTGTGCATGAGTACCCGTTGCTCGTGCAAGTGGGGCCATGAGCATATGCAATGTTCATGTGAGTGGGGCTACAAGCACAAGTAATCAGTGGTGGGTTGCCCCCAGTTCAGACCAGTTCGCAAGAACCGGTAGTAAAACTGTGGGAAGCTCCGCCCACCACCCCGGATGTCATCATAGGCAATCTGCGCATACACAGAAGCAAAGTAAGCACATTCATGTGATCCCATTGCGAACCAGTAGTAAAGGTAAGTAGAACCCACCTCTGCCCATAATGGTCATCCAAGTGAAGCCCTGAGCGCTCGTGCAAGAGAGGCCATGAGCGCCTGCGATGTCCATGTGAGTGAGGCCCTCACTGCCTCCAACGCTTGTGCAAGTGAGCTCCGAGCGCCTACGATGCTTGAATGAGTAGGGCCGCGAGCCTCTGCGACACTCGCACGAGTGGAACTGTGTACATACACCAGCTGGCCATTCACGCAGACCAGTTCTGAATAGGCCGTGGGCAGGTAGTGGGCCACAGCTCACAGAGTGGAGACCCCTGCCCTAGGAGACTCCAGGGAGTGACTATTTTTACTTTTTTCCTCTGTGTCCTACCTAGCTCTGGGCTGGGGTGACTCTTGTCTCATCCCCCTCCTGGCATGTTCTCCACCCTTCCTGGAAAAGTTCCATTTCACTATAGTTGTAGGAGATGACTAGGTTGATCCGAGGGGGAGGGGCAAGCATATCATCAGTCTTGAGTCCCTTCATACCCACAAGAGATCTAAGTCCAGGCCACTTTGAACTCCATTGACCTTTATCTATCATGTTTCCCACAAAATAAGACCGGGTCTTAAATTAAGTTTTGCTCCAAAAGACACATTAGGGCGTATTTTCTGAATAGGTCTTATTTTGGGGAAAATACAGTACTAAACACCTCCATCTGCTGATGATCTTAACTGGGGCTTATTTTTGGGATATTATACGAGCATCCTGAAAATTCATGCTAGGACTTATTTTCCAGTTGAGTCTTATTTTTGGGAAAACAGGGTACCACCAATTTGCTACGATCATTATTAGTTCATATTCTTGTAGATAGCTTAAGCCAGGGGTGAAATCCAGCAGGTTCTGGAGAACCGATAGTGGAAATTTTGAGCAGTTCGGAGAATCGGTAGCAGAAATTTTGAGTAGTTCAGAAAACTGGCGAATACCACCTCTGGCTGACCCCAGAGTGGGGTGGGAATGGAGATTTTGGATTATGCTTCCCCCAGGAGTTGGGGAAGGGAATGGGAATTTTGCAGTATCCTTCCCCCAGGAGTTGGGGAGGGAATGGGAATTTTGCAGTATCCTTCCCCTGGGGTGGGTTGGGAATGGAGATTTTGCAGTATTCTTCCCCTGCCATGTCCACCAACCCACGCCCACCAACCCACGCCCACAGAACCAGTAGTAAAAAAAAAATGGATTTCACCACTGGCTTAAGCTTGCAAGAAACCTTTATAGCCTGTGTAGTGTAGGGGGCTAATGCCTCCTACTAAAGGCAGCAATTAACACCAGCTGCCTGTAATTTCTCTGAGTTCAATCCTAGCCAGGCTCAAGGTCAACTCAGCCTTCCATCCTTTCTAAGGTGGGTAAATTGAGGACCCAGTTTGTGGGGGCAATAAGCTGACTTTGTATAAATATACAAAAGTATGAAGGCTATTGCTTAACGCATTGTAAGCCGCCCTGAGTCTCCAGAGAAGGGCAGCATATAAATCAAATTAAAACAAATAATAATAATCATTTGAACTGCCTGGAATTCCTAATTTCCCGTGAGTGGCAGGAGTCCATCACATCGCCTCCCACTTCATAAATCCTAGTCATCACAATAGGACAACTTTGAAATCAACGGCTCTATCATTATTTGTGCCATATGCCATGGATGTAAAAAAAAAAAAGCCACGATAAAAAACAGAATTCCAAATACATGGAAGAAATGAAATTGTGACGCCTGTATTTTTGACTCCTTTCTCTTGTCCATTCTAGTAGAGAAACTGCTTATTGCCTGTTTTCGAAAGGCTAGCAGGATGTGTTCATTTGAAAACCATCACTCAAGTTCAGCTTCACTCTGAAAGATAAGATTTTTTTTTTATAATGACTATGATGAATCGCAAAACTTGTCAATGAAATGCAAGAACTGGGGAGAATCAGAAATAACTTTCCCCAATTCAATTTATCACCTTAACATATTATAAGCTTGGAGCCACACTTGCATCTAAATTTGGATTACAATCAATGTAGACTTTCATCAGCAATTCTCAGTTTGGCCACCTCCTTCCATTTCTTATCCAACTGGCTGGCAGCTCTAAAATTGCTGCCGCGATACACAAAGACGTATTCGTGTATTTTACTTCACTTGCATGCAGCCCACTTCTGAGCAGTTCACAAGGGGATTGCATGAAAGAACTAGCCTAATAGTACAACCAGCATCAAACTATGGAACCACAAAGACATTTGATAAAGCAAAATATGAAATTAGAGTCAGGGACAATAGCATGTGCTGCAAATTCTACAGGGATATCAGATCAACATGCATTTTCCCTCTATTAGAGAGATTTCTAGGGAGATCAAATAAGTTCAGTATAGGGTTTCCTGCCTAAGCAGAGGGTTGGACTACAAGGTCCCTTCCAACTCTGCTGTTCTGTTCTGTTCTGTTCTGTTCTGTTCTGTTCTGTTCTGTTCTGTTCTGTTCTGTTCTATTCTATTCTATTCTATTCTATTCTATTCTATTCTATTCTATTCTATTCTATTCTATTCTATTCTATTCTATTCTATTCTATTCTATTCCTACTCTACTCTACTCTACTCTACTCTACTCTACTCTATTCTACTCCTATTCCTATTATTCCTATTCCTATTCCTATTCTTATTCCTACTCTACTCTACTCTACTCTACTCTACTCTACTCTACTCTACTCTACTCTACTCTACTCCTATTCCTATTATTCCTATTCCTATTCCTATTCCTATTCCTACTCTACTCTACTCTACTCTACTCTACTCTACTCTACTCTACTCTACTCTACTCTACTCTACTCTACTCTACTCTACTCTACTCCTATTCCTATTCCTATTCCTATTCCTATTCCTATTCCTATTCCTATTCCTATTCCTATTCCTATTCCTATTCCTATTCCTATTCCTATTCCTATTCTACTCTACTCTTTCCTTATTCATGTTACTACTTTGCTTGGTTATTTTCCAATAATTTCTATTTTAACATTTAACTTTTGTGCTGGTCTGTGACAATAATAAAAATTGATTCTATGTATCAGGGACAACCAGCAGTCAACATTTCTTCAGACAGTCTTCCAAAGGCCTTATCATTTCCTATGGGGCTCCAAACACCAAGAAAGTCAGGTTGAGGTTCTTCTGAAGTTTCCTTTATTCTTCCTCACCTAGAGACAGAAATGCTACAGACAGAAAGCAACTCCTTGCATCGTGAAAAATAGACTCTGAGAATGTCTAGGGAGGAGCTATTTTGACTCCCTTCCTCCCAACCAAACTATCTACACTGTCTTGTTCTTCTGGAATTCAGCCCTTTCCTCCTGAAAATCCAAAAGACATCCCACCATGTTTACCCACTTAAAGGATCACATGGGACACGGAGATCTAATGGATCTAGATCAGGGGTGTCAAACTCAATTTTATTCAGGGTAGTGTTTGACATTGGGGGGAGGGCAGGGTGTGCGTGGCCGGGGTGGACATGACCAGCTCAACGTCAGTCATGTCAGAGGTGCCTGTGGCAGCTCGAGCACTCTGCCAGAGAAAACAGGCTCCCGAGCTCTGTTTCCTGCTGCGACGGCCTCCTGCAGCCCTCTGCCAGCAAAAATGGAGCTCAGGAGGGCTGAACACAGTCCTCCCAAGCTGCGTTTTCACTGGCAGAGGCCCTTGCTGTTTCCAGGATGGCTCCACAGGGCAGATCTAGGCACCCCACAGACTAGATCCAACCCATGGGCCTTGAGTTTTACACCCCTGATCTAGATAGCATTTGCAGGGTCCAAGATCCCGAGATCTTCTGTAGACTACAGTTTGGAATAAGAGATTCTCACCACAGATATCTGAGAAAGTGCTGTTTCCAAGGGTCTTAATGGTCTACTCTACAGAGAAATCAGCTTTCATGGAAACAGCATCTCATTTAGGATCTTGGCAACTGGAATATTATGACACCTATAGAAGAGATGCTTAACTGTGATGGCTGCATACTATCTGAAACCAAAACATGATCTACGGCAGGGGTGTCAAACTCAATTTCATTGAGGGCCGCATCAGGGTTTTGTTTGACTTCAGGGGGGGCAGGTGTGCATAGTCAGGGTGTGCATGGCCAACTTAAAATCACTCGTGTTGGGGGCACCTGTGGTGGCCTGAGCACTTTGCGTGGAAAAACAGGCTCCTGAGCTCCGTTTTTGGCTGCGATGGCCTCCTGCAACCTTCTGCCAGTGAAAACAGAGATCAGGATGGCCACCCACAGCCCTCCTAAACTCCATTTTCTCTGGCAGAGGCACTGCAGGCCGATCCTTCACTGTTTCCAGGGCAACCCCACAGGCCAGATTTAAGCACCCCATGGCCCAAATCCAGCCCCCGGGGCTTTGAGTTGGACATCCCCTGATCTACGGCAATCTGGCTTCCTCATCGAAGTGAAGAGCACAGACTGTCTCTTCAACCAGCAATGCATTGCCACCCTTCCAACGGGATCTCTGGAAACGGTGCCGCTCGGAAGGGCGAGATTTCATTTTTTTTTCCTTCCAAAAGACAGGGGATTGGGAATTTAAGCTTTCATTCTATATCCACTTACCGAGGGGGGGAAAACTTCTATTCCGTACAGTGAGCTTTATATCTCCGCAGATTGAAATGTTAAAGAGTCGTATTCTCTATTCATTCATTTAGCCTTCAAGGACCACCAAGAATGCAATGAGGAGAGGAAGAAGGAAGGGGAGGTAAAAGAAAATTGACAGCTACCAAAGAATCTGGAGTATTTCTCTCCACAAGCCTTTATCCGCTGACCCTTTCTGAAATTAGTATCTGAAGAAGGAGCTCAGAGATATAAATCTTCCGGTGACATTTCAGGGCTGGTTCTTAGCCAATTAGAGTACACCCTGTTACACTGATAAAGCGTATCCCTGTATGACTAAGGCCAGGTCTAGCGGAAGCAAAATTCATTTAATAACACACATGCGTACGTACACATACACACACACACACTCACACACAAACCCACAGAGATGGTTCCTTCCTACACTGGCAAACTGAAACAGAAGCCTGACATCTGCTGGTCCAGACATTGTCCAGACACGGAACTAGCAAGCTTGCCATTCTGAATGATTTCATGCCTTGGTTTAGCAAGGCAGAAAATCTGCAGAGTTTTCTCAGTCATCCAGGAAAATGGTTGTCCCAAAGGTGCTTTTTTCAGAAGGCCAACTGGACTTTCTTCTTCTTCTTTTTTTTTTCTTTGAGGATGTTTCGCTTCTCATCCAAGAAGCTTCTTCAGCTCTGACAGAATAGTGGAGAATGGAAGGATTCATATTCCTTGCAGACAGCTGGTCATTTGCATCCTTTTAGAGGGTCCATGAAGCACTTGGAGGTTTAGCTGTGTTTCCAGGGTCACCTGAGTGGTGCTAATGATTCCTTGTAGTCTGCAATTTTTCCTCTGGAAATCCATTTCTACTCCCACACCAATCCAAGGGTTTTCATCCCAAATTGGATAGCTAGACGTCTGTAGAGATTCTCAGTCATCCAGGTCACAGTTGTCCCCAAAGTGCTTTTTCAGGAGGAAGCAAATGCCCAGCTATCTGCAAGGAACATAAATCCTTCCATTTATAGTTTCTTGGATGAGAAGTGTACGTGTTATTGTCTTGGGAATAGCATGGAAGTGAGCTGTTGTTGATTTCCTCTGGGATAATTTTGAGTTCCAAGTTTACCTTGCACCCCAAAAATTAACTGTGGTCTCTCATCAAAACAGTAATTAGATCCGAACCCGGGTCAGGCCCAAGCCTGCAGAGAAGAGCAACAGAGATGATTAGGGGACTGGAGGCTAAAACAGATGAAGAACGGTTGCAGGAACTCAGTATGTCTGGCTTAATGAAAAGAAGGACTATATATAGATACATATAAAGACATGATAGCAGTCTTCCAATATCTCAGGGGCTGCCCCAAAGAAGAGGGAGTCAATCTATTCTCCAAAGCATCTGAAGGCAGGATAAGAAGCAATGGGTGAAAACTAATCGAGGAGAGAAGCAGCTTAGAACTAAGGAGAAATTTCCTGACAGTTAAAACAATTAATAAATGGAACAACTTGCCTCCAGAAGTTGTGAATGCTCCAACACTGGAAGTTCTTAAGTAGAGACTGGACAACCACTTGTCTGAAGTGGTGTAGGATTTTCTGCCTAAGCAGGGGGTTAGACTAGAAGACCTCCAAGATCCCTTCCAACTCTGCTATGCTTTCTATTCAATCAAGACCAATCCTTTAAGAGCATAGACAGATTAATAGACAGAATCTTGCCAGACTAAAGTTATAACCTTTTAACCTAATAGATGTAGCCTGGGAGATTCTAGAGTCTCGTTACTTTGAATCTCTTCCCTCATCCCCCTTCCGGAGCTTGGGATTGTACAGTCTCTTGATCTTTTCTTCCTGGGAATGCTCTGAGTTGGCCAAATCCTCCCCCCACCCGCACTGCTGCAGGTGCACTATCCATCACACCCTGCTTCAAACCATCCCAAACCAGGGCAGAGTTTGGGACACCTGCTGAGGCTTCAGTAAGATAGAGAAATCTTCACCCAGCGTATTATCCCAAGGTTGCAACCTGCAAATCGGATGGTATTGGGTAGAATCCCATTTGGGCTCAGCACCAGATAATGTCTCCAGATAGGTGAGCTTAATAGACGAGCAGACAGAGGAGGGGGGGAGGGTAAAATTGTTAAGCAGACAGCTCCAAGGGGCCATTATGTTCCAACTGCAGTGATGTTTACCTATAGGACCTGCTTCTTTACCCATTAATCTCCCGTTGCACTTAAAGGAAGTAAAACTGCAGTACGCTCCAAGAATCCCTGGCCTGCCTATTTTTGAAGCATCTGGAAGTAGTGGCCTTTTTAAGAGTCTGCAAGTTTGCAGAAGTGTGAAAAGATGGATACCAGAGTCTAGGTGCATTCCGAACGCCGGCAACTGCAATTTATTTCCTTCTGTTTGCAAAAGTGCTTCCGAATGGGGCATAGAATTCACATTTGTCATTTTCTTTGCCATCCGAAAATGGCTTTTTCTTTCTCCCTGCCAGTTTCACACTTTCCCCCCTTGGCTAACGTTGACTGTTTTCTTCTGTGTTTTTAATAGCATACCCGGATCTCAGGCTTCTCTGTTCTTTCCTTGGGTTGAAAGGCAGACAGGGAGGGAGAAGACACCAGAGGGAAACAGCAAATGGGGAGGTCTCCAACAGAGGTTGCTGTGGGGTTCTCCATACGGTCGCCCCTTTTCCTTGATTCCTTACGAGACAAAGTTTAATTCGAAAAGAAAACACTTCTTAGCTGCACAAAATGATGGTGTTTTTCCCCCTCTGGAAGCACTTCTGGCATGTATATGTTTGCATAGAGCAAGATGTGTAACAAGGTGCAAAACCTGGCTAGTTTAAGATTGCTAGGCTTGATTACCTGTTTAGAGTAGAGTAGAGTAGAGTAGAGTAGAGTAGAGTAGAGTAGAGTAGAGTAGAGTAGAGTAGAGTAGAGTAGAATAGAATAGAATAGAATAGAATAGAATAGAATAGAATAGAATAGAATAGAATAGAATAGAATAGAATAGAATAGAATAGAATAGAATAGAATAGAATAGAATAGAATATTGGAATGAAGAGTAGAGGAGAGGAGAGGAGAGGAGAGGAGAGGAGAGGAGAGGAGAGGAGAGGAGAGGAGAGGAGAATAGAATAGAATAGAATAGAATAGAATAGAATAGAATAGAATAGAATAGAATAGAATAGAATAGAATAGAATAGAATAGAATAGAATAGAATAGAATAGAATAGAATAGAATATTCCAATATTCTAGACCAAGTCAAGTCCAAATAATGCTAGACAATTCCTGGAAGACTGGCAGCCAGACAAATTAGCTATCAACAGGCAGATTGAGATAAACAACATCTACATACCACTCAAAAGAGAGAATAATAAAAAAAAAAAGCTGAAAAGGAAACAAAAAAGACCAAAACAGCTCCTTGCCAGCAGTCAACACCCAGATAAGCAAAGATTAATATCAGGATTAATACCAAGGAAACAATCGAGCAGCGAAGAAATCCAATCAAATAACAACCAACTCAGACAATCAAACTGTAAACAACAGCCTAACCATGACACCACCAACCACCAATACTGACGGGGCAAGCCACTTGTGTATAAACACAGAGCAAACCTCACACCCTCTTAACACTGATGTTATCTACTTGGATAATGAAACCTCTGCAAAAAACCAACAACAGCCAAGCTCAGAAAACACCAAGGATCCCACAATCATTGTTGTCCTCCTTGTCCTTGTCCTTCTCCTCCTTCTCCTCCACTCCACAAATGTTGCTCCCTTCTAGCATTGATGATGTTACCTAGTTGGGTCACGAACCATCTGCAAGAAAACCACCAAGTTCAGAGAGCACTGAAGACCCGTGCAGAGGTCGGCAACCTGTGGCTCTGGAACCGCATGTGGCTCTTTCATCCCTCTGTTGCAGCTCTGTGTCACCAGTCAGCTCCACAATGGGTAGGGCTTTCAGTTAGGATAGGTAGAGGAAAAAGGACACCACACTAGGAGGAGACACTATGGTGGGGGGAACTGGACTTCTGGTTGGCTCCAGAATTGAACGAGGGGCTTCCGGTTAGGGCTTTTGTGGCTCTTTGAGTGTTTAAGGTTGCCGACCCCTGCCCCAGTGGAAGTATCTGTTCTCTCCTCTCCTTTTTATTCTATAGAGAACTAGCGAAGTTCCTTCTGAAATGCTTCTCATACCTTCTCACCTTCTGTGGACTGAGAAATCTTTGACTGCTGGTTGTCCCTTCTGTGGCTCTCCATCCTGTCTCCCAAGGCCATTCCCACATACCATTAGAATAGCTTGACTCCCTCTTCTTTGTGGCAGCCCCTGAGATATTGGAACACTGCTATCATGTCTCCCCTAGTCCTTCTTTTCATTAAATTAGACATACCCAGGTCATGCAACTGTTTTTCACATGTTTTGGTCTCCAGTTCCCTTTTTAATTTTTTTTTAATTTTTAATTTTTTAAAAATTTGATTTATATGCCGCCCTTCTCCGGAGATTCAGGGCGGCTTACAATGCGTTAAGCAATAGCCTTCATACTTTTTTATATTTATACAAAGTCAGCTTATTGTCCCCACAAACTGGGTCCTCAATTTACCTACCTTAGAAAGGATGGAAGGCTGAGTCAACCTTGAACCTGGGGATTCGAACTAGCAGTAATTGCAGACAGCTGGGTTTTAATTACAATGCTTAGTCTGCTGAGCTATCCAGGCCCCTAATCATCTTTGTTGCATTTGAGCTACTCAGGTTTGTCTAGCTACCTCCACTCCTTTCCTTGGTCCCCCTACAGGCAATTAAAATATGCAACATATATTATCTTTTTTTTAAAGGCCATTCATTGACTAACTGGACTGTGCTTTCTTCCTTAGACAACTTTCCCATGTCAAAGATAACCACAAACTAGAAGCTTATGGGAATTATTTGTGATATAGTTACAGATACAATTTTATCTGTTCTCCAAAGCACCTGAAGGCAGGAGAAGAAGCAATGGGTGGAAACTAATCAAGGAGAGAAGCAATTTAGAACTAAGGAGAAATTTCCTGACAGTTACAACAATTAATTAGTGGAACAACTTGCCTCCAGAAGTTGTGAATGCTCCAACACTGGAAGTTTTAAAGAACAGATTGGACAACCGTTCATCTGAAGTGGTGTAGGGTTTCCTGCCTAATCAGGGGGTTGGACTAGAAGACCTCCAATTGTCTTCCAATTATATTATTCTGTTCTGTTCTACATCCTGCAATGAAATTATCTGGCCTAAGACCACAATGAGGGGACAGTAGCAGTGGCTGTATAAAATTTCTCCTACATTTGTGCTTTATGTTCGCTTTGTGTAGCGTATCAAAAATGGAGACGTACATTCACATTTTCGAGAGACGTTTTGCCAACAAGCACTCACACTGACTCGTTGCTTGGTCTCGTGCTTTTAAACCAGGCACACTTACACCTGCCCACAAAAGAACACACACACACAACACAAGAGAGCTTGGAAGATTTTTTTTTCTTAGCTCTCCACAGAAAGAAAGGTGCCGGATGAAGTGTGCCATCATAACAAGAATGCACTGTTCAGCACTGCTGTTTTTACACAATGACTTGTTTTCAGCTCTTCTTTTGAACACGAATCCTGCACTCGGCTGTTGGCTGCTCAGTTCGGCTGTGATATATTATATTAGATATCTCAAGCATGCAGGGAACAAAAGCCCGTTGCTTCATCACATGCGAAAGCAGAGGGATAACCCTTGCCATGCACTCAGATAAGTCATCGACTTACGGCCCCAATTGAGCCCAACATTTTTATTGCTAGGCAAGGGAGTTGTTAAGTGAGTTTTGCTTCATTTTAACCACCTTTCTTGCCACAATTGTTAAGAGAATCACTCCAATTGTCAAGTTAGTAGCAATAGCAATAGCGCTTAGACTTATATACTGCTTCATAGTGCTTTTACAGCCCTCTCTAAACGGTTTACAGCCTACAATCTGGCTCCTCATTTTACCCACCTCGGAAGGATGGAAGGCCGAGTCAAAGGAGCCTTGGTGGAGCAGCGGACTAAAGCACTGTTAAGTAGCATTTAGCTGCCAACTACCTACAATTATTGCGAGTTCAAATCTCACCAGGCTCAAGGTCGACTCAGCTTTCCATCCTTCCGAGGTGGGTAAAATGAGGACCCAGATTGTGGGGGCAATAAGCTGACTTTGTATAAAAAAGAACACTGCTTGGGGGCCCCTCCTTCTACTCCCCCTCCCCACCTGAAAGGAACTCTGTTCCAACTGCCAGTTGCCTTATATTAATACGCTCTGATGATAACCCTTTGCTAAACCTGCATGGGCATGGCCAGCAGGTGACTCATCTGGCCTGAGGGCTGGGACATTCTACTCCCCCTCCCCCTCTGTTCCAACTGCCAGTTGCTTTATATTAACACACTCTGATGATACGGAGTTACACATTCTACATTACGTTTCAGTGTCAATTTATCATGCCCGATCACATATCGTATTTTTCGGAGTATAAGACATGCCTTTTTCCCCTCTAAAAGGAGGTGAAAATTTGGGTGTGTCTTATACACCAAATGTAGCCCTGCCCACCCACAGGCACCCACCCTATGGCCTTTGCCTCCCAGCAATTTACCTCCTTGCAGCAAACAGCAAGCAGAAACGGCACATTTCAGCTTCAGCACAGCCTAATTAGCACAAGTTGATTGTCCGTTGGATCAGCCTCCCGACACTCAGCTGTTTCAGACTGCAGGGATTGCCATAGCCTATTGCTGCATGGGCCTCTGCTGCTTGCTGCAAGGAGGAAAATTGCTGGGAACAGATTTTTTTTTCTTGTGCTAATCAAGCTATGCTGAAAATGAAAATGAAAGTAAAGCAGGTTGTTTGCTGTTTGCTGCAATGAGGCAGAATTGCTGGGGGACAGAGGCAGATTTCTTTTTCTTGGTTTCCTCACCAAAAAAGGTAGGTATAGTCTGGAGCATCTTATACTCCGAAAAATACAGTAGTTTCATAGCGAAGCATGGGCATCCAACTAGCTGTATATAAGAGTACTGAAATCTCCACATTTCTCAAGAGTCTTCCCTTGTGATCGTTGCGTTCTCATGTGAGATCTTGTAACATTTGGCCATGTCACTAGTTTTCAACTGTGTCTAATTAAAACAACCAAAAGGACATTTTTTTTTTTTTGTAACTGTAGTCTCAGGAGGAGTGATGACACCAATTTTGGAGTGTGATTAATATCATTAATGCTGGGTTGAATTGGGAGAGCCATCACTTCCTGAATCTGTAGAAAGAAGATTCAGTGTCTATGACTGACACTTTGTTGTAACAATATGTAATATAGCCTCTATCAAAAATTAAGGATGGTGAAATCTCTCCCT
Organism: Coluber constrictor foxii; assembly: GCA_038048745.1. Lineage (NCBI taxonomy): Eukaryota > Metazoa > Chordata > Lepidosauria > Squamata > Colubridae > Coluber > Coluber constrictor. The sequence goes on from JAWJVD010000064.1 coordinate 263,471, forward strand.
CTCTCTCCCTCCCTCCCCCTCTCTCTCTCTCTCTCTCTCTCTCTCTCTCTCTCTCTCTCTTGCTTTTCAATTTTTTTTATTTTTTTTACAAACACAGCAATGCATGAACAGTGTGGCACCTTGGTGTCATACATTCTAATACAAATAAAACTAGTAGAATTAATCATAGTTATTATGTTCAATCAACTTATATATTTCTAATAATGATGCACATTTATATTAAGTTGCAGTCTGTCATTATTCAATTATTCCGTGTTTCCTCTTGTTATTGCTTCTATTTTATTACATAAAAGTGTATGTACACTAATGTTCCCCCTTCTCTTATTTCTATCTCTTATTCTGACTTTTAATCATGTCACCCTTTATTAAAAGGCATTTTATTTCTATCCTACCTAACTTCTAGTCATGTCACCTATCTAATAAAAGAAAAGAGAGAGAGAGAAAAGCAAAAGCAAATCAGAACTAGAACAAAAAAAGAGAAATCATCTATCCATCATCTCTTGCCCGCTTCAATACTTTAATTGCTATGCTTTTTTGGGGGGGGGGGGGGGGGCTTGCCTCCCATATTCCTCTCTTGGATCTTTATCTCTGTCTGCCTCTGATTCTTGGCTGTTCAATCTAGATATTTCTCCCACTCCTATCCTCTTCCACTGCCTAGTTTGCAAAATTTCTGCCCAGGCCCCTATCTTTGTTTCAAAAGTATCTACCAACTCTCTTAATATATTTTCCCCCTGATTTAATTCATCAGTCACTGTTATTTTCATTGTTGTCTCTGGGATAGTGAAATCTCTTAATGTTGCTTGGGGACATACTGTTTTCTCACCGTAAATTTGTAATGGCCTCAGACCATAAATAATATTTTACACGTTTGACAAAAAGGGAAAGGAGAAGAGAGCAGACATCTCTGTGCCTATGTTTTGACAGGACGTATGCTTCAGAATGAATATTTAATTAAACTATCCCCGGTAAATGAGATTGAAAGCTTTTTTCTTTCTAACGCACCCCCTTTTTCTGCGCTGGGTGGATTTAATACAGAAGGCATTCAGGGTCTGCCATTCCTCACTCAGAATTTGTCGTGATGGGTACAGAAAATTTTGTCAGAAGAACTGAGTTGGCTGTCAGTTTAATCAATGAGTTTTTAGGCTCAATTTAATCTCCTCCACACCATCACCAAATAACCCTCATTCCATACAAACAACATGTCACATTCATGACAGATCCTTTCCCCTCTAACTCAGATGCAGCAGCCTTTGAGAGGCGAAGCTACCAAGACCAGATGAGAAATGTAATTTGCAGTTAGACCAAAGTTGTGACTGGTGGTGAGAAATCCCAGCCTTAACATCCATCCCATGGAAAAACAGAATCCATTTTGTTGAGTATCTTCTCCATCCTGATGCTATCTATCGATGTTGAGAGCCTTGGTGGCGCAGTGGACTAATGGTCTGTTAAATAGCACTTAGCTGCCAGCTGACTGCAATTACTGCGAGTTCAAATCTCACCAGGCTCAAGCCTTCCATCCTTCCAAGATAGGTAAAATGAGGACCCGGTTTGTGGGGGCAATAAGCTGACTTTGTATAAAAAAGAACATTGCTTAGTGGGGGCCAAAAGCCCTACTAAGCAGGTATATACAAAAGTATGAAGGCTATTGCTTAATGCATTGTAAGCTGCCCTGAGTCTCCGGAGAAGGGTGGCATATAAATCGAACCAATAAATAAATAAATAAATAAAATAAACAAACAATGATGGTGCCAATAAGTCAACTGTCCAACAACATTATGCTTCTATGCTTTCTCAATCCCTGCAGTATGACCACCTTTTAAGAAATTGGTGTTAAAAGTTGTTTTTTCCCCCAAGTTTTTCATTTTCTGCAGTCTCTGTTGGTCTCTAAGCTTAATATGAAACTGCCATTAGGGCCTGTATTATTTGTTCCTTCACAGAAGAAATATGCTAATAAAACTCCCAGAGCTTCAGGACCAGAACTGTGTAAGTAATTGTGGTGCTCAGAAGAGCATCGGTGACAATGTAGACTAGTACATCCTTTTTTTTCTTTCAAACTTGCTCACATCCACAACTGTGAAGCTGTATCTGAAAATGGCCTGAGGATTCCATTTATGACACACAGGGAGGGAAGGAGGAAGGAAGGAGGGAAGGATAGGAGGGAGGGAGGGAGGAAGAAACGAAAGATAGGAGGGAAGGAGGGAGGGAGGAAGTAAGGAAAGATAGGAGGAAGGGAGGGAGGAAGAAACGAAAGATAGGAGGGAGGGAGGGAGGGAGGGAGGGAGGGAGGGAGGGAGGGAGGGAGGGAAGGAAGGAAGGAAGGAAGGAAGGAAGGAAGGAAGGATAGGAGGGAGGGAGAAAGAAACGAAAGATAGGAGGGAAGGAGGGAGGGAGGAAGTAAGGAAAGATAGGAGGAAGGGAGGGAGGAAGAAACGAAAGATAGGAGGGATGGAGGGAGGGAAGGCAGGAAGGAAGAAAGGAAGGAAGGAAGGAAGGAAGGAAGGAAGGAAGGAAGGAAGGAAGGAAGGAAGGAAGGAAGGAAGGAAGGAAGGAACTTATTCATTTCCCTCACTTACTTCTTCATCATAAAAAAAAATAGGTTCCCCATTCTAGTACAAATGACACTCATTGACTGGGTATACACACAACAAGTTAGCCATGAAATTCAAAGTTCATCGAAAGACTGTCCTGCATGTATCAGGAATTTAAAGCCCAGTACTTTAAATGATGGAGACCCAGTTTGGCATTATGATTTTAAGGCACCAAACTGGGAGACTGTGAATTCTTGTTCAGCTTTAGACTTTAAATCAGAGTTTCAACCTTGGCAACTTTTAAGACTTGTAGACATCACCATTCAGAATTTTTCAGCCAGTCCTGCTATCTGGGGAATTCTGGGAATTGACAACCACAAGTCTTAAAGTTGCCAAAGTTGGCTTTAAACTTTGGATCAATTCCTCTTTCTCAGCCCAAGGAAGGAAGCAAGGGCAAGCTACTTTCTGAATGTCTAAAACAGGGGTCGGCAACCCGTGGCTCTGGAGCCGCATGTGGCTCTTTCATCCCTCCACAATTGATAGAGTTTTCAGTTAGGACAGGTAGAGGAAAAAGGGTTCCAGGCTGGGAGAAGACTCTATGGTGGGAGAACCGGACTTCCGGTCAGCAGAGGAAAAAGGATGTCACCCTAGCAGGAGACTCTATGGTGGGGGAACCGGAGTTCCAGCCGGCTCCAGAATGATTAGGTTAGGACCTTTGTGGCTCTTTGAGTGTTTAAGGTTGCCGACTTCTAGTCTAAGAAAAGGAACCCATGTAGACTAATCCAGGCAATCATCAGGAGTCAACACTGATTCAAAAACATTAAAAAGAAAGAAAGAAAAGGAGATACTCTCATTGATCAGCCTAAATCTGCAACAGACCTGGAGATTGATGCTTTCAGCAAGAGATCTTGCTGGCAGGCCACTTTGGAAGGAATGAAAATAAAATATGAATTCTCTACTTCTCCCCTCCTTTCTGAAAAAACTAGTGAAGACTCAGAGGCACATCAGTATTCTCAATGGGGAACATAATGCACAGTTATGGAGAAGTCAATGGGGAACAAAGCGTAGAGCTAAGAAGACAAGCGTGCCAATTTTTCTACCAGACTGTAAGAAGGTGAATGTATTGATAAAAAAAAAAAAAATCAGAGCTGTTTTCTTTGTATGTGCCACTCTGGAAATGTCAAAAGAAAATCTATCCGCATTGCTTCAAAATGTTCACCCTGCTTGGGTTCAACTCTCTCCCCCCCCCACCCCCCGTATCAAAGTCGGATTTTCTTCTGCTCAAAAGCACAGGAGGGGTTCACACAGCTAAATGTAATACATGCCCGCATGGTAATTTCTGCTTAGGAAGGAAAAGCTCTCTACTGGTATTAACCTAACAAGCCCACATATCCCCATGGACCCCAAAACAGATCAATGGCATATTTTAGGCAAATAAATCCTCCTGGTGATTCGAAGAGGCTAATGACTCAGAGACCCTCTTGTGTTAAACACAACTCTGATGGATTATTAAATCAGGGACAACCAATGGCAGTAATAAAGATGAGCCTTGGGAAAGTGCCTTTTTGGGAAGTCATTGTCTCAGGCTTCCTTTTGCTCATCATCAGGAGCATTTCTGAGCCGGGTTCTTGAATTATTCTCCCTTTAGCAGCGCAAGTACTTTAAAGCCCATTCTTTGCTTCTTTTCATTTTATGAAAAGCCTGACCAGAAGTTTGGATCATCATCAGATGATAGAAGAGTAGCTTACGGAATAGCAATAGGAGCCTGGATAGCTCAGCAGACTAAGCATTTTAATTAAAACTTAGCTGTCTGCAATTACTGCTAGTTCGAATCCCCAGGCTCAAGGTTGACTCAGCCTTCCATCCTTTCTAAGGTAGGTAAATTGAGGACCCAGTTTGGGGGGGCAATAAGCTGACTTTGTATATATATACAAAAGTATGAAGGCTATTGCTTAACACATTGTAAGCCCCCCTGAGTCTTCGGAGAAGGGCGGCATATAAATCAAATTAAAAAAAATAGTAATAGCACTTAGACTTATCGTGTTTTCCCAAAAATAAGACCCGGTCTTATATATTTTTTTTACCACCAAAAAGACACCAGGTCTTATTTTTGAGGATGTCTACTGACTCACTTCATGGTAGTGGCACTGACATCCCCGCCCAGCAGAAGCCCATTGCTGGCCCACGTCTTCTGCAGGCCGCTTGCGTGCGTCATCCCCGGCCTCTGTTTCATCGTCAGAGGCCTTCCAGAAAGGCCTCTGCAGCTGAGAAACGGGCTCTGGATTGATGCGTGTGGCACCCCCTGGCTTCCATTTTGCCACCAGAGGCCTTCTGGAAAGCCCTCTGCAGCCAATAACAGAGCTCCGGATCGATCTGGAGCTCATTTATCAGCTGCAGAGGCCTTCCGGAAGACCTCTAACAACAAAATGGAGGTTGGGGGTGATGTACGCGAACAGCCACAATTGCCTGCAGAAGAAGTGGGCCTGCAAGGCGAGCAGGTATCCGGGTATGCGAGATCTGGTAAGTAGGGCGGATCTACCCTCCCAACCTCACCCTAGCTTAATTTTTACCTGTGCACCCCGGAGTAGGCAGGGTCTTAATCAGGGCTTATTTTGGGGGCGTAGGGCTTATATTGGGCACACATGTAAAAATCAAGCTTACTTTCAGGGTAGGTCGTATTTTTGGGGAAACACAATGCTTGTGTAAATATCGCTTCACAGTGTTTGACAGCACTCTCTACAGAGTCAGCATATTGCCCCCAGCAATCTGGGTCCTCCATTTACTGACCTTGGAAAGATGGAAGGCTGGGTCAATCTTGCCACCCCCATCAAGAATTGAACTCCAGGCTATGGGCAAAGTTAGCCTGCAACACTGCATTCTAACCACTGCACCAGCAGGGCTCCGGAATGGACATGGCACACTTACAAATCTGTATTTCAAGGCACTGCTTCACGGCCTATTATTTTGCACAGCTCAGCAACAAACACCTTGCATAACTTATCGTGCAGTGATCCCAAACAATAAAAACGCTCAATTCAGTGCTCGGATTTTTCCATCTTTTGAAACCACCAGGAGGGACAGCTTAGTGGACGTTGGGATGCAGGTAAATAAATGCCATCATAATAGCCGAATCGGCGAAAAGAACAATGCAAGGAAATCTTGCTCTTCAAAAAAAAAGAGTTTCAAGCTTCAACGCTCACAGGGTTCACACCGAGAGAAGCTCAGGGTTCAATGTTAGATGAAGAAGGTAAGAGACATTTAACTCTGGAGCAAAAAAGGAAGAAGAAGAAAAAGAAGCTTCTTAAGGTTGATGTCTTTTTAAAAAAAAAACAAAAAAAGCATCGGCAGTTTTCACAAAAATAATATCCCACGTTGCTTCTGGCAACGTTGTCCAAATTGCTTCAGATTTGCCATAGAAACAGTCAAAAATCTTTAAAACAAACCGAACAATAAAGACAATGGGCATCTCGGCATATAGAAAAGCTGTAAGAAACCGAGTAACAACAGGGTAATGAGAAGAGCTGCCAAGAGCATAGGAAAAATTGTGAGCCAGATTCTTCTATAAAACATATACAGACAATGGCTGGTACCCAATGCATCATTGTGGCAGCTAGTCACCATCTTGTGGGCTTGACAAATAGACCCCCGAGACTGTTGCCTGGCCTCTGGTCCCTAATAAGGGAAGTGTATACATGCAGCTTCCAGAATATATTTGTTGACAGTAAGTTTAGGCAATTAGACGGACAAATCAATGAACGTCAGGATGGGAAGCGTTATTGGAAATACTGCATGATTCTGGAAATTAGATTAACAGAGTTGGAATGGACCTCATAGGTCATCTAGTCCAACCCCCCTCCCCAAGCAGAAGACCCTACATCATTTCCGACAGGTGGCACTCCAGTCTCTTCTTGAAAGCCTCCAGTGATGAAGCTCCCACAACTTCTGAAGACAACTTCTGTTCCATTGGTTCCAAAATTTCTCCTTATTTCTAGGTAGAACCTCTCCTTGATCAGTTTCCATCCGTTATTCCTTGTTTGGCCTTCAGGTGAGGACCCAGATTGTTGGGGGCAATAGGCTGACTCTGTAAGCTGCTAAGAGAGGGCTGTAAGTGTTGTGGCCGTCAGCGGCCTGTGCAGCTTCCTTCGCAAATTCCTTCGCGTCTTGATTACAGAAAATGTTTGATTTGGCTCTTGTTTCTCTCTTATCAGTTTCCCTGCAAATTGCTTCTGGGAATTCTGCCAAGTTACCTATAGTTATAGGTAACTATAATCTTATATTTACCTGTAATACTGTGCCTCAGAACTGAGTTATTATTCTTTGGATTCTTGTCGGCTGTTAATGAAGTTAAATTAACAACCTTGTTCAGAAAAGACTGATTTATTGTACTTGTATCCAAACAACTACTAAGAAAGCTCATTAGTAGTCTTTAATTAGTAAATTAAGGTTTATACAGACTTTGTGTGTGCTGTGTTCTTTGGGGTCTGTAGCTGGGGCAGAACAGTAAGGCACTGTGAAGTGGTATATAAATCTAAGTACTATTGCTATTGCTATTGTTCTGCATGAGATGTGTTGTGAGTTCATTGAATCCTAGACCGTCCAAAAATGCCAGGGAATTTCTGGAAGTCTGGCACTCTGACAAATCAGCCATCAATAGACACACAGACATTAACAACCTCTACAAGACTATGCAAAAGAGACAATCAAACAATCCAGAAGAGAACAAAAAGGTCTCAGCACCTCTCCACCAGCAATCAGCACCAGTGGTGGCTTGCTCCTAGTTATGTCCGGTTCTATAGAACCGGTAGTAAAATTGGTGGGAGGCTCCATCCACCCGCCCGGATGTCATAAATGATGATCTGTGCATGCGCAGAAGCGAGCAGCCCCATTGCAAACCGGTAGTAAAGGTTTAAGTAGAACTCACCCGGATCAGCACCCAGATCAGCATAGATTAACTTCAAGTAAACAATACCCCAATCAAGAAACTGCCAAAGAGCCATCCATAAACAGCCCAACCAAAGACTCTCTGAGACCATCCCCCACCCACACAGACAGACAGGCAAATCACCAGAATATAAACTGACAGCACTCCTTACTAGCCCTGATCATGTTACCTAGTTAGGCTAATAAAACATCTGCAAGAAAATGTCCCATGGACATTCTCATTCATCCAGGTCATGGTTGTCCCAAAAGTGCTTTTTTCAAGAGATAACTGGACTTTCTGTTTTTTTCTTTTTTTCACTTTTCATCCAAGAAGCTTCTCCAGCTTTGGCTAGATGGTGAGGAATGGAAGGATTTACACTCCTTGAAGACAGCTGGTCATTTGCATCCTTTTAGAGGATCGTTAAGGTCTCCTGGAAGTTTATCTGTGTCATCTGGTTCACTTGAGTGGGTGCAAATTTTTCAAGAGGCAACTGGGTTTTTTAGGTTGTTTTCTTTTAAGACATTTCGCTGCTTATCCAAGAAGCTTCTTCAGCTCTGACTGGACGATGGGGAATGGAAGGATTTATACTCCTTGCATACAGCTGTTCATTTGCATCAAATTTGCACCACTTAAGTGACCCTGAAGACACAGATAAACTTCCAGGAGACCTTAACAACCCTCTAAAAGGATGCAAATGACTAGCTGTCCGCAAGGAGTATAAATCCTTCTATTCCCCACCATCCAGTCAGAGCTGGAGAAGCTTCTTGGAGGAGAAGTAAAATGTCTTCAAAGAAAAAACCAGAAAGTCCAGTTGTCTCTTGAAAAATAAAATAAAAAAAAACCCCTTTGGGTCTGCAAGTAAATAAGCAAGCTTAGAGAGCACCAAGGACCTCTCATTAACAACAAACGCTTTCTGGAGCAATAAACCCTAAGAAAAGTTGAAATTGAAATTGCATATAAATTGAACTAATAATAAATAAATAAAATCTGGTGGCGGAAGTCGGGAAATTGGCTGTTCCCGGCCTCCAGAGGCCCTCCGGGAAGTTGGGGGAAGGCTGTTTTTGATTTGATTGGATTGGATTGGATTGGATTCAATTTGTATATTGCCCTTCTCCTAGTAGACTCAGGGCAATGCACAGCCAAGACTAAAACACATACCAATACAAAAATTTAAATTTTAAAAGAATGACATAACTTTGGCCCTAAATTTAAAACATTCGAACTAAAACCCATTAACAATTTAAGAAGCTAAAATGGGGGGGGGGGGTGTTTATGCCAGCCCTGCTTGATGGAGAAGAAAAGTTTTTAGGGCACGGCGAAAGGCCCGGAGATCTGATATCCTTCGTATTTCCGGGGGCAAATTGTTCCAGAGGGCAGGAGCTGCCACAGAGAAGGCCCTCCCCCTGGGGGTTGCCAGCCAACATTGTCTGGCTGACGGCACCCTGAGGAGTCCCTCTCTGTGGGAGTGTACTGGCCCCCAAAAAAGCCTCTGGAGCCTGGGGACAGCAAAAAATGGGCCTACTGGGGCCACCTGTAACCTTTTTGCCTTCATGTGCCAAAAGTGGGGGAAGTCCAGAGGGGTCGCATGCACATGCACAGGGGTGTGGGGCTTGGGAACACTGAATTATGGGTGTGGGCCCACACACATGCACGACCCCCCCTGCACTCCCCCTGCTTTTGGCACCCGATGACAGAAAGGTTAACCATCACTGTTCTAGAAAACATAATGATTCTCAGCCCCGCTGCTATAAGCCAGCCACAAACTCACACAACGCAGAGAAAATTAAGAAGGAAGAGCGCACGAGAGAGAAATGATCGGATGAAATGAGAGGAACGACAGTGCTTGGATGAGACGGGGAAAAGTCCCACGGGACCCTTCTATATTGAAATCGTCATTAGACCAGCTACATTTGGCACGTTGCTCAGCACGGATGTTGATCAGCTCAGCTGGTAGAGTTCTCGTCATAGGATCTCCAAGTGCGTCTCCTTCCAAAAATGCAGATTCACATAAGACTTTGGCAGTTTCCACTGCATTCGCATCGGATATCAGCCATTTATTTCAATTATGATTTATATATATATATATATATATATATATATATATATATATATATATATATATATATATATATATATATATATATATATATATATATATACATATCTATATCTCATTTAAATTCTGGGCAACCGCTGGTATCATTTGGGAAGAAGACAATGGCCCTTTGTTATTCATAGACGCTTCCTCCCCAGCCTCTGTTCCAAATAGAACAATTTGGCTAAAAAAAGGAGGTACCGCCAATGTACCAGCTAGGACAACCAAAGCATCATTTGCATGGTATGCACAAATAAATATGCCACCGCTTCAAATACAGAAAGTCCTCGACTTAGGACCACAACAGAGCCCAAAATTTCTGTGGTTGAGAGAGATTTGTTCAGGGAATTCTGCCCCATTTTCTTGCCACGGTTTTTATTTTTATTTATTTTTTTTTAATTTTAATTTGATTTATATGCCGCCCTTCTCCAGAGACTCAGGGCGGCTTACAATGCGTTAAGCAATAGCCTTCATACTTTTGTATATTTTTATACAAAGTCAGCTTATTGCCCCCACAAACTGGGTCCTCAATTTACCTACCTTAGAAAGGATGGAAGGCTGAGTCAACCTCGAGCCTCGAACTTGCAATAATTGCAGACAGTTGGATGTTAATAACAGGCTATCTAGCCTGTTGAGCTATTTGAGGCTCTTAACGGTTGTTAAGTGAATAGCAATTGCACTTATATACCGCTTCACAGTGCTTTGTAGCTCTCTCTAGGCGGTTTACAGAGTCAGCATCTCGCCCCCGACAATCTGGGTCCTCATTTGACCCACCTCAGAAGGATGGAAGGCTGAGTCAACCTGGTGAGATTTGAACTGCCAAATTGCAGGCGGCCGGCAGGCAGCAGAAGTAAGCCTGCAGTACCGCATTCTAACCACTGCCCCACCACGGCTCTTGGCTGCAGTTGATAGCTTAGCAACCCGGTTTAAGGGAATCTGGTTTCTCCACTGACTTTGCTTGTGAAAAAGTCCCAAAAGGAGATTGTGTGACCTTGGGACACAGCAAATAGTCATCAGTATGTACCAGTTGTCGTGCATCTGAATTTTGATCACATGATCACGGGGAGGCTACCAAGGTGGTAACTGTGAAAATTTATTTATTTATTTATTTATTTATTTATTATTTATTTATTAGACTTATATACCGCCCTTCTCCTTACGGGCTCAGGGCGGTGAACAGCCAAATAAAAACCAATACATAAAAGTTAAAATGATTCTAAAAACAAGTATAAATATGGCTGAGAAATTTAAAACAGATAAATATTAAAATAGATCAAATCTAAAAAACTCTAAAAGATTTTAAAATTAGAAGGGATCAGGCTAGACCGGCAAGCTGAAAGAGATAAGTTTTCAAAGCCCAACGAAAAGTCTGGAGGTCGGAGATCGTTCTCAGTTCTGGAGGAAGATCATTCCAGAGGGTGGGGGCTGCCACAGAGAAGGCTCTCCCCCTGGGGGTCGCCAGCCGGCATTGTCTGGCTGACGGCACCCTGAGGAGGCCTTCTTTGTGGGAGCGAACCGGCCGGTGGGAGGCAATTGGTGGCAGAAGGCGGTCCCGTAAGTACCCTGGTCCTAAGCCATGGAGCGCTTTAAAGGTGATTACCAACACCTTGAAACGCACCCAGAAGTCCACCGGCAACCAATGCAGCTCACGCAGGAGAGGTGTCACGTGGGAGCGCCCCGTCGCTCCCATAATCCCCCGCACGGCCGCATTCTGTACCAGTTGGAGCCTCTGGATACACCCCAAGGGGAGCCCCATGTAGAGAGCATTGCAGTAGTCCAAGTGAGACGTGATGAGCGCCTGATTGACTGTGCGTAGGGAGTCCCGATCTAGAAAGGGCCGCAACTGGCGTATCAGGCGAACCTGGCCACAAGTCCCTTTTTTTCCAGTGCCATTGTAATGTTGAACTGTTGTAAATCAAAGACTACCTGTAGCTAGAAAGAATACTCCTATGTAGTTTTTACATGTTTGCTGAAGAGAGAGAGAAAAAAATAGATTTAACTGTGATTGTTTGCGCATCTGGAGCATTAAGCTTTTGCTTCCCTGTCAAGCGATGCAGAAAGTCTACAGAATGAGCCCAGCCACCTGGAGATGCCCCTCCCTGCAGCATAAAATTATATTCTCAGTGTGACATATCAGGAGATGTCATCTCGTCAGCAGGAAAAAGAAATTTGTGGCAAGAAAGAAAACTCTCACCTGAAAAGAATTCCACCCTCCAGAGAGAAGAACCGAGTGAGTGACAAAATAAGGCATGTCACGGCGAAACAAAGAGAATGTAAGAAGACTGGTGTTGAAAGTAGAAAAGCTCTTACCAATCGCAGCTGGCTAAATCGTAGCTAGGCCCAAGTTTAAATTTGCGGTGAAATGGCACAAAGGAGCACACCAACTCTCCTTCGAGTTCATTGTGAAACCCCGAGCAAAGGAAGGAAGGAGGTACAGTTGGAAGCAGCTGGAATCCATAAGTGGACAAAAATTGAAGCCTCCTATTGCGTAAACCATGGAGAAAATCTGTCTGGCTTGAATGGTGTATAATCAGTCAATCCGTTGTTCAGAACCAAGCACCAACTAGGAATGAGGGCGTTCAGAATAAAGATGGCCTGTTTCAGTGTGATCAAATCTGTCATAGCTCAGACGGGCACCTCAACCAGTGGATTTGCAAACCTGGTTGTAGAAACAGTTCTTGCCCTCAAAAAAAGAAAAGAAAGAAAAGAAAAGAAAAGAAAAGAAACGAAACGAAACGAAACGAAACGAAACGAAACGAAACGAAACGAAACGAAACGAAACGAAAAGAAAAGAAAAAGAGAGAGTATATTTCAAGAAACCTCATAAAAAGACTGATTTGATCCAGCAATAGCACTTGGACTTATATACTGCCCTATAGTGCTTTATAGCCCTCTCTAAGCGGTTTACAGAGTCAGCCTCTTGCCCCCAACAATCTGGGTCCACATTTTACCCACCTCGGAAGGATGGATGGCTGAGTCAATCTTGAGCTGATCAGGATCAAACTCCTGGCAGTGGGAGGAATTTGTCTGCAATATTGCATTCTATCACCAGTCCGCCACCAGGGCGGCTATTCAATCTGATCTGATCCAAGAAAATATGTGTCTGATCCTGGTGAATCACAAACTTGTACCCAGCAGGAAATGTATGTACTTTTTACATTAAAGAAAGCTGAAGATAAACCAGGGGTGAAATGCTCCTGGTTCAGACCGGATCACCCGATCCGGTAACGATGGCAGCAGGTGGTTCGGAGAACCGGTGCTGAGCCGCACGATCATCAGAGGCTTTTTTTTTTTTACTTTTAAAAGCATTTTTTCTACAACTCTTCCAACGAAAAAAATGCTTTTAAAAGTTAAAATAAAAGCCTCTGATGATCGCGCGACTCAGCTGGGATCATCAGAGGCTTTTCTAAGCATTTTTTCTGCAACCTCTTGGCCGAAGAGGTGGTAAAAAAAAAATGCTTTGAAAAGTCTCTGACGATCCCAGCTGAGTTGCCTGATCGGCAGAGAGGCTTTTCAAAGCATTAGAAAAAATGCTTTGCAAAGTAAAAAAAAAAAAAAAAGTTGGCCACGCCCACCCAGTCACATTACACACACACACCTCCACCAAGCCACGCCCACAGAACTGGTAGTAACAAATTTTACATTTCACCCCTGAGATAAACCTTGAATATCGAAGCAAGTTACCATCTGATACAATGTCAAGGAATTTGCATTTCTAAAATAAAAAAATAAACTTCCGCTAAAAGTTGGAAAGAAAAGACTAAGCTTGGGGTGTATGTGTAGGCCAGTCTGAGGTCATCTGGGTTTAGACTAATCCATGCATCTCTAGATTCGAGACATCTGTTCGAGCCACGATTGGGTTGGGAGAGAAGAAGAAGTGAAGTTAAGGACACAGACAATGGAGGAAGGGTATCTAAGCCAGTGATGGCTAACCCTTTTCTCTTCATGTGCCAAAAGTGTGCCAGCACCCAAAATCTAATGTGCAACCTCTAAGTATGCACGCACCCCCATGCCCCCCCACATGCACATGTGACCCCCCCCCACTCCACCGCCCCCCGTGCATGCATGTGCGACCCTCCATCCGCCATTTTGGGACTAGTAGGCCTCTCTGCAGCCACCTGGGTCCAAAAATGGGCCATGGGGGCGCATCTCCCTCATGTGCCCTGCCCCACCCCTCACACATCCACAAAATAACGAGCCTGGATAGCTCAACAGACTAAAAGCCTGTTATTAACATTCAGCTGCCTGCAATTATTGCAAGTTCAAATCTCACCAGGCTCAAGGTTGACTCAGCCTTCCATCCTTTCTAAGGTAAATTGAGGACCCAGTTTGTGGGGGCAATAAGCTTTGTATAAAATATACAAAAGTATGAAGGCTATTGCTTAACGCATTGTAAGCTGCCCTGAGTCTCCGGAGAAGGGCGGCATATAAATCTAATTTTTTTAAAAAAAAATTAGCTGGTTGGCGGGAAGCGCACACATGTGCAGTGAAGCTGAGCTGGGCAAAGGTTTGCATGCCCGCGGAGAGGGCTCGGTGTGCCAGCTGTGGCACACATGCCACATTTATTTTTTTTATTTTTTATTTTATTTTTGCGATTTATATGCCGCCATTCTCCTGAAGGACTCAGGACAGCTTACAACAACAATCAATAATACAAATCATAAAATAAGTTAAAACCATATTTAAAACCATATTTAAAATTATCACAGTTAGTGCAACCCTTAGCAGATCAAGTTATTTGACAGAAAAGCCACGGCTTCAGTTCGCCATCATGGATCTAAGCTAACTAGGAGTTAATCCCTTTTGTAGGGAGCGATTCAAGGAAAAGTGATCTCATCTGGGAGAAGTTTCTCCATCAAAACCTACAAGATTTGATTTGATTTGATTTATTAGATTTATATACCGCCCTTCTCCTTGCGGACTCAGGGCGGTGAACAGCCAGATAAAAAACGGTACATAAAAGTTAAAAATTTTTTAAAAATCCATATAAACTTTGGCTAAGATTAAAACAGTTAAATATTTAAAATACCACAACCCTACAATACAACAAGATCTTAAAAATTCAACAGGGGTCAGGCTAGACCGGCGAGCTGAAAGAGATAAGTTTTTAGGGCCCGACGAAAAGTCCGGAGGTCGGCAATTGTTCTCAGTTCCGGAGGAAGATCGTTCCAGAGGGTAGGGGCTGCCACAGAGAAAGCCCTCCTCCTGGGGGTCGCCAGCCGACATTGTCTGGCTGACGGCACCCTGAGGAGGCCCTCTCTGTGGGAGCGCACTGGCCGGTGGGAGGCTATTGGCGGCAGAAGGCGGTCCCATAAGTACCCTGGTCCTAAGCCATGGAGCGCTTTAAAGGTGATCACCAGCACCTTGAAACGCACCTGGAAGTCCACCGGCAACCAATGCAGCTCACGCAGGAGAGGTGTCACGTGGGAGTGCCCCGTCGCTCCCATAATCCCCCGCGTGGCCACATTCTGCACCAGTTGGAGCCTCCGGGTGCACCCCAAGGGGAGCCCCATGTAGAGAGCATTACAGTAGTCCAGGCGAGAGGTGACGAGTGACAAGGGCCACGCATGCTGTTTTCAAAAGCCACCTTCTCTCGGGAATGCTGAGGTTTGCAATCTTCCTCCTTCCCCTACTTTCCACACCTTGGTTTTCGATCTTGCAGCCTTGCTTGGCTTCTTCCCACTTCCATTTACTCATTGTGCTTCCTAAGTAATTGACACCCCGCCCCCCCCCCCCCGCCCCTTCCAAATTCAGTCCAGCTTGTAAAAAGCAAATTCCCACCCATTTGTTTTCGGTGGACCTGAGAATAGGAAATTGAAGTTCTCACTTCTGAAGGTTTTCAGCCAAGCAGGTGCCAGACCATACAGGGAATTGCAACTCTGGGGTTTTCGCCTACATCTGCCTGGGCCCTAAGGAGATGGTTAATTAACACAAGATTTAAAATAGATTCACTGCCATCCATGTTTCTTATTTTTTTTCCTCCTCCCATCTTTTTTTTTTCTTTTCTTCCAAAGATGACTTGAAAGATGAGCTTGGCATGTAGAGTCACTTGCCTTCACTGGCAATCACATACACAGGCCAGCATCAAAAGCCAGAGAGGTCATTCAAAGCAACTGCATGAGTCTTGCAAAAACGGCGGCTACCGTATTTTTCGGAGTATAAGACGCACCAGAGTATAAGACACACCTTAGTTTTTGGGGATGAAAATAAGAAAGAAGCTGATTGGCAGGTGGATCGGCCTCCCAGAATACCCTCAATCAACTGTTCCCAGAGGTGAATTTTAGTAACAGGTTCCTTGGCTGTGAGCTCTGTGCCTTGCTTTTTTTTTTCTGCCTCTGAAACTTCGGAAACTCTGTTTCAGAAAAAAACTTTTTCCTTGCCTCTGAAAGCCTCCGAAATAGAGCTCCAGAAAAAAAAAGCCTCTGAAGCTCTATTTGGGGGCTTCTTTTCTGAAGCTTCATTTCTGATGCTTTTTTTCAGCCTCTGAAACCTCCATTTGAGAAGCAGGGTGGGGCTACATTCAGAGTATAAGACGCACCAGATTTTCACCCTCTTTTTGGGGGGAAAAAGGTACGTCTTATACTCCGAAAAATACGGTACTTTTAGCTATTTGATGAGTGCATGGTAACATACATTACAGAATACATCCTGCTTTATAAATACATCTGTTCAGCCTGATGCTGATATTTCCATCTTTCCTTTCCTTTTCAGAGTGGCTTTGCAACAGATTCTTGGCCTTCTGTATCTCCATTGTTCTCTGATTTAGGCTAAGATCATCCAGGGATGCGCTACTGGGGGTTCGCAGGGGTTCGGGAGAACCTCTAGCTAAGATTCTGTGCAGTTTGGACCACCCCCAAATCCCACTCCTGGCTGGCCCCACCCACCCCCTCCCCTTCCCTCCCAGGAGTCCCAATGGGACCTGTTTTGGATGCAGGATGCGCATGGAGACTCATGGAGGGTGAAAAACGGGCCTACCGGAAGTTCAG
>JAWJVD010000064.1:285000-287041 GCA_038048745.1 Coluber constrictor foxii
ATCTAGGTTTCCCTAAAAAGCACGAAGCAGAGTCTTGGTTCCGGCAAAACCCCTTTTATTTACACGACTGTGAATTCCTTTCATTCACACTGTCCAAGCAGTCTTTCAGAGGAATATTTATCAACACAGACCTTATCTCGCTTGGAAAGCTGCTGGGTAACTAGTTTCCAAACGCAGTGCAATGCAAAACTTGGCACAGAATCTTTGAGATTCCCAGACAGATCTTCCCACTCTTAAAAATGACTGAGCGAACAAATAGTTTCCTGCAAAAGCCCACTCCCCATTCGCTCCTCTTTTGTTTCCAATAGGAGGGGCCCAATCACTTCCAAGGTGTGGCTTTTACTCCCAAGTCGACCTTGCTTTCTGAGTTGTTCTTGTCTTCTGGCAGCTCTGCACATGTGCACACTGGGAACGGCTCCAGCTGTTCCTCTGCCTCACTGCTGTCTATCTTCCTCTCTGCCTCTGATGCAGAGCCCTCGTCCGAGTGTTCCCCAGCCCCCAGGACTGGCCCATGTTCCTCCCCAACCTCCTCACTGTCCAACTTTGCTGTCAGCTCCACTGGCCACCGGCGGGCTACAACATAATCATCAAGGTGCACAAATGGGACATTTGCATCAGATGAGCAAGATGGTAAAGAGGTAAAGGAAAGCAGGGCAGAGAAGCTGTCTTTAAGCCTTATAGTTGACCTGTTTTTGGTCTGGTGATGGGTTTGGTTGCAGAATAAGGGTCAGCCTGAAAACTCAGCTTCTGCAACTCCACGTAGAATGAAGAGGAATCAGAGAAGGAGGCAAAGAACAAGGTGACTGCAATGTACTCCATTCCCCATTCATTTATTCAGAGCGTTTCCTCGCTTCGTGTTCCCTCTTGAGTTACTTCTTCCTTTGCCACCTTGGCGTAGAAGATGACAGGTCCTTTTATCTCATTTTCCTGATATTTTACAACCTTAGCTCTCTTGCAATGAATCCCCATTTTGGTTCTCCCAGACACATTTTATCACAATCATCCTTCACACTATGCAAGAATACTTCCATTACCAGTCCCAGAAGTAATTTGTATGAATTAATTCTTCAATTTCCAGTGAAGCCATATGCACACAAATAACGGTGAGAAAGAGACAGAAGGGACTCAATAAAAAGAACTGAATTCAAAATTGAGTGGACGTCGCCTACAGCGCCACACAAAAAAGGGGGGAAGTTCAGAAGAATATCTGGGAGCCAAACAACCTTAGATAATCATATACATGTGATTCCTCTCCAATGTCTCTCTGGAGGCCTTCAAGGGAAAGGATGAATTACATGTTTTCTAGCTTTCTTATCCCAAAACAAATGGTGTGTCAGAGAGATGGAATGCCATAACTTTAACTGCATTTTATTATTTCGTACAAGCTGCTTGGGGGAACATTATGGGCAAAAAAATAGTTCAACAAATATAATGTTTGGGATGGGAATGGGGTTAAAGAAAAAAAAAAGCTTACAAATGAAGAGTCGATGCTGGGTTTCTCTGTCAGGCCCGGAAGCCATCTTTTGCATTGGGCCTTCAGGCCTGCCACATTTAATGCTGTAGGAAAATGGGAGGGGGGATTATATGGAGTATGGGAGATATATAGTCAAAATAACATTCCTTTCTCAGAGAGTCAAGGTCATCTTGTCCTGCACCTTGAGCACAAGAGTGGGAGCTGATGAAGAACCACCCATAAAATATGAACAGGAGAAAAATGGACTCTTATTGACTCTAAAAAAAATAAAAGATGTTGAGACTCTAGAAAAAGTGCATAGAAGATCAACCAGGATGATTAGGAGACTGGAGGCTAAACATATGATGGACGGTTGTAGGAACTGGGCATGGCTGGTCTAGTGAAGAGAAGGACCAGGGGAGACATGATAGCAGTCTTCCAATATTTGAGGGGCTGCCACAGAGAGGAGGAGGGGGTCAAGCTGTTTTCCAAAGCACCAGACGAAGAATAATGGATGGAAACTGAACAAGGAGAGATTCAACCGAGAAATGAGGAGGAACTTTCTGACAGTGACAACAATTAACCCAT
>JAWJVD010000065.1:0-12500 GCA_038048745.1 Coluber constrictor foxii
GAAAGAAGGGAGGGAAGGAAGAAGGAAAGAAGGACAGTTGAAAGGGGAAGGAAGGAAAGAAGGGAGGGATGGAGGAAGAAAGGAAGAAAAGAAGGGAAGAAGGAGGGAAGGAAGGAACATGAAAGGGAGGGAAAGAGGGAGGGGGGAAGGAAGGAGGGAAATTGGAAATATTATTTCAGGAGAACATGTCTTTAAGCTCCCTGTGATGTAGACCACAACTGTAGTTGGTGTTTCATAAACTACAACTAGTTCATTATTCTTTGCAGATCACAAGCAAGGCTCGGACCTGAGATTTGCCTGGTTGCAAAACAGCACAGCCTACAAAAATTATCATTTCTAACAATAGCAGTAAACGTCTTGCCCTAAGCGAGAATAGCACTGGTGAGCCACAGGAGGCCTTACACGGGAAGTTGTTGATGTTATTACTTTTCCCTAGGAGAGTGCAAAGGGAGTGTGTCACAGCTCCGTAAGTGCCAGACTTCATTTCTCGGAGAATTTCTCACCGCAACAGTGACACCCTGGCCTTGGACAGCCACTCTGATGGCTGTTGTTACTTTCCAGAAGGAAGAACTTGTTTAAGGATGTTTTAATGCTTAGGAGAGAAACAGGGGGTTACTTCCTCTTCCTGGCTTGTGAAAGAGTGATCCCCGTTCTGAGACACTTCAAAAGGATGCTTTGATTGAACTTTTGTTAAAGCAAAATGCAGAGGAGGAGGAGGAGGAGGAGGAGGTGGAGGAGGAGGAGGAGGAGGAGGAGGAGGAGGAGGAGGAGGAGGAGAAGAAGAAGAAGAAGAAGAAGAAGAAGAAATAATAATAATAACAATGCTAAAACAATCAGCAATTATTTTGCTATTCTCAATGTAATCATTTTACTCTGGATTCTCATCATTTATCTTATTCCTAAACTTTCTCTCCCCTCCAACTCCTTCCTTCCCTCTCATTGTCCTTCCTCCTTATTTCTTTCCTTCCTTCCCCTTCAGTCCTTCCTCCCTTATTTCTTCTTCCTTCCCTCTCACTGTCTTTCCTTCTTTATTCTTTCCTTCCTTCCCTCTCACTGTCCTTCCTTCCTTCCTTCCTTCCTTCCTTCCTTCCTTCCTTTCCTCCCTTCCTTCCTTCCTTCCTTCCTTCCTCCTAAACTGCTTAGAGAGACTGTAAAAGCACTATGAAGCGATATATAAATCTAAATTCTATTGCTATTGTATGTACAGATTCATAAATGTTGTTGCCAGAAGCATTGGTGTAAAAAAAAATTGAAGTGGCTACAATTTAAACATGAAATCAATAAAGGAAATACAAGTTAGAATGCAGTCTTACTGAAGTTGAAATCTTGAAGCTGTAGCTAGATAAGAAAGTTCCATTTCTGTATTTTGCCGACAACTTATGTGACTCTGCAGGAGCTGATCATAACTGAAAATACATTTTAAAAAATCGTGGATCGTAGAATAGACTGGATCTATTGGGATCCACACGAGACTACCGCATGAGTAGCAAAGTTACATAGGATGTATATCAATTGCCACAGTGAAAGCCTATGTAAGAGATATGAACTCTGTCAGCCTTTTGTTCCATTCAGACGTATGCCTCTAGAGTGGGGAAATGTAGAGTGAGAAAGCACTTATATAGATGTACTTAAACTTTTTATTTCATTCTTAACACTGTGGAGTACAAAACACTTAGCCGATCAGGTAAAAACCTAACTAATGCATTCAGAAAAAGAAAATAAGTAAGCGAGGGTAGTATTAGCCTTGCTTTGGGTTGTAAAGCATGGAATAGTTTTTGATTCAACCTATCATGCTGATCAGAAAACAAGTTAACTCAGTAAACAGATTTGTTGTGCTCTGTGAAATGAATCTTATATATCATGCTGGCTGGAGAATTCTGGGAAGTGAAGTCCATGCATCTCTGAGTTGCCAAAATCGAAAATCTCTTGCTTTTAAACAGCGGCTCTCCGAACTTGACAACTTGAAGGTTGTGGACTTCAACTCCCAGAATTCCCCAGCAAACATGGGGCTGAGGGATTCTGGGAGTTGAAGTCTGCACATCTTAAAGTTGCCAAGTTTGGAGACTCCTGTTTCAGACACATCTCATACCTGAGTGTGGTTCAGGCATCGGAGCAGGACCTTGGACAGCTCCTGTTGGAGTCATAGCTCTTCAAGACTTAGAACTGATAAGGAAGGTATTGAAGTGGTGGAGAATTGTAATTTTAGGATCAAATTCTTTCTTTCTTTCTTTCTTTCTTTCTTTCTTCTTTCTTTCTTTCTTTCTTTCTTTCTTTCTTTCTTTCTTTCTTTCCTTCCTTCCTTCCTTTCCTTCCTTCCTTCCTTCCTTCCTTCCTTCCTTCCTTCCTTCCTTCCTTCCTTCCTTCCTTCCTTTTTCTCATTTATTTATTGTTTATTTATTTATTGGTTCGATTAATATGCCGCCCTTCTCCGGAGACTCAGGGTGGCTTACAATGCATTAAGCAGCAGCCTTCATACTTTTGTATATACCTGCTTTCGCGCCCCCCCCCCACAAAGCGGTGTCTTTTTTTACAAAGTCAGCTTATTGCCCCCACAATCCGGGTCCTCATTTTACTACCTCAGAAGGATGGAAGGCTGAGTCAACCTTGAGCCTGGTGAGATTCGAACTTGCAGTAATTGCAGGCAGCTGTGCTATTTAACAGCACTTTAGTCTGCTGGGCCACCAAGGCTTTCTTCTTCCTTCCTCCCTTCCCTCACTCCTTTCTTTTTCTTTCTTTTCTTTCTTTCCTCTCTCCCTCTTTCCTTCTTCTTCTTCTCACCTTCCTTCCTCCCTCTCTCTTTCCTTCCTCCTTCTAACCTTTATTCCTCCCTCCCCCTCTTCTTTCTTTCTTTCTTTCTTTCTTTCTTTCTTTCTTTCTTTCTTTCTTTCTTTCTTTCTTTCTTTCTTTCTTTCTTTCTTTCTCTTCCCTCCCTCCCTCTATTCCTTCCTTCCTCTCACCTTCCTCTCTCCCTCCTTTCCTTCCTTTCCTTTCTTTCCTTTCCTTTCCTTTCCTTTCCTTTCCTTTCCTTTCCTTTCCTTTCCTTTCCTTTCCTTTCCTTCCCTCTCACTCTTCCCTTGTTACTGTTTTTTTTTCCAATTCCATTCTTTCCTGCTTCCTCTCCTTTCCATCTGCCTTTAATTTGTGATGAATCCGTTCTTAGCCCAGGAACATAGAATAGGGGGAAACAGAGTGGGAGGGGGATAGGGAGGGGAAAGGAACAGCGAATTTTCTAAATGAATCATCGAGTCCTGAAAAAAGAAATCTTCAGTGATGCTGCATGTTTATCTAGATTTTAGCAGTGCATGTTAAATAGCAGTTGGAATTTCTCGGCACCCCCCCCCCCACCCCAGCCTCTCCCAGGAACTGCTGTAAAGTGCTTTTTTAAAAAAACTTCATTTCCCAAAAGGGGAGGAAAAAAAAACCCAGCAAAGGCAAAGATAAGCCTCTCAACTCTCTGGAAGACAATTTCATCGGCGGTGCAATTTAAATTCCATCTCCATCACTTCTACACACCTCTAAAAGAGTGAAGGAACTTTGAATGCATGCATACATTCGTTAAACTGGGTTTGCTGTTGGGGAATGTGCACTCTCTCGGTTACCCCTCTTCAGATACTTAGAATAGAATAAGAGAGTAGGAAGGGACCTTGGAGGTCATATAGTCCAACCCCCTGCTTAGGAGGAAACCCAACACCACTTCAGACAAATGATTATCCAACATCTTCTTAAAAACCTTCCAGTGTTGGAGCATTCACAGCTTCTGGTGGCAAGTCGTCCACTGATTCATTGTCCTTACTATCAGGAAATTTCTTCTAAGTTCTAGGTTGCTTCTCTCCTTGCTTAGTTTCCACCTGTTGCTTCTTGTCTGCCTTCTGTGCTTTGGTGGGAAGGGAACAGTGTTCCAGTGCGCCTTTGGCGTTGAGTCATGCCGCCACATGACCACGGAGATGTCTTCGGACAGCGCTGGCTCTTTGGCTTTGAAACAGAGATGAGCACTGCCCCCTAGAGTCGGGAATGACTAGCACAGATGTGCGAGGGGAACCTTTACCCTTACTTATCTTGCTGATAGAACCGAGAGCCTCTTTCGACGATGCCTTTCCAATTTTTCCTTGGGTTGTAGACAATCAAAGAGATTTGAAGGACTGCGGGAAACCCACGGGGTCACACCAAAGGACACCTTTGAAGGTGGGGGGGGAGGGACACATGATTAATTCGCTGGGCCAGATGCAATATTGATGATTTACACC
The DNA here is from genome assembly GCA_038048745.1 of Coluber constrictor foxii. Lineage (NCBI taxonomy): Eukaryota > Metazoa > Chordata > Lepidosauria > Squamata > Colubridae > Coluber > Coluber constrictor. The sequence continues at coordinate 4,245 of JAWJVD010000065.1, forward strand.
CCGTTTTCCAGAATGGCTGGAGGGGAAACCATGCATGGAAGCGCTGCTCACTTTGCATGTTCAGCCTCAAGGAGCTCAGGGAGGAGTGGGGGGGGGGGCGGGGAAGGGAGAAGGGCAGCCCCCCTCCTTGTGAGCAAGCCGAGAGCCAAAGGAGGCTGAGCAGTAATTGAAATGATACACGCCAGAATGTGGAGGAGTTAAAAACGATTCTCCAAGAGATTATTCAGCAGTGGGCCTACCTACCCTGCTTGTTCATTAAGCTAACATGACTGATGGGTCTTTTTTATTATTATTATTATTATTATTATTATTTCTTTCCTTCATCTCCCATCATTTCAGCCTCCAGGCTTGGAGGATGCAACCAGCTACTTGAGTTGGTGGAGAAAAAAAATATGCTCTGAATGAGAAGGGCAACCTCACTGCGGGCTTTGTAGAGTGGATGAATCAGATCACCTATGCCAGGTGGGGGGGGGAAATGGGTGTGGGAATTGGCGTGTTCTGGTTTAACAAAAGGAAGGACTGGGGGTGACGGGTCTTCCAATATCTCAGAGGCTTCCAGTATCTTCCATCTGTCTTCCAAATATCTAAAGGGCTGCAGCTGCCAAGCAAGATAGTTGTTAAGTGAGAATTATTCCACATTTTATGACCTCTCCGGCTACAGTTGTGAGTAGAATAGACTAGAATAGAATAGAATAGAATAGAATAGAATAGAATAGAATAGAATAGAATAGAATAGAATAGAATAGAATAGAATAGAATAGAATAGAATAGAAAAGAAAATGAATAGAATAGAAAAGAAAAGAAAAAGAATAGAATAGAATAGAATAGAATAGAATAGAATAGAATAGAATAGAATAGAATAGAATAGAATAGAATAGAATAGAATAGAATAGAAAATAAATAGAACAGAACAGAACAGAACAGAATAGAATAGAAGAACAGGATAGGATAGGATAGGATAGGATAGGATAGGATAGGATAGGATAGGATAGGATAGGATAGGATAGGATAGGATAGGATAGGATAGGATAGGATAGGATAGAAGAGAAAAGAAAAGAAAAGAAAAGAATAGAAAATGAATAGAATAGAAAAGAAAAGAAAATGAATAAAATAAATAGAAATAGAAATAAGAATAGAAAAGAATAGAATAGAACAGAAAATGAATAGAATAGAAAAGAAAAGAAATGAATAGAATAGAATAGAATAGAATAGAATAGATAGAATAGAATAGAATATTCTAGAGCTCATATAGCTTAACAGGCTAAGTAGCCTGTTATTAACATTCAGCTGTCTGCAATTATTGCAAGTTGGAAGCTCAAGGTTGACGCAGCTTCCATCCTTTCTAAGTAGGTAAATTGAGGACCCAGTTTGTGGGGGCAATCAGCTGACTTTGTATAAAAAATATACAAAAGTATGAAGGCTATTGCTTAACGCATTGTAAGCTGCCCTGAGTCTCCGGAGAAGGACGGCAGAGAAATCTAATTTTTTTAAAGAATAGAATAGAATAGAATAGAATAGAATAGAATAGAATAGAATAGAATAGAATAGAATAGAATAGAATAGAATAGAATAGAATTCTTTATTGGCCAAGTGTGATTGGACACACAAGGAATTTGTCTTTGGTGCATACGCTCTCAGTGTACATAAAAGACAAGATACACTCATCAAGAATCACAAGGCACAACACCCAATGACAGTCATACGGTACAATAAGCAATCAAATCATACTAGGAAACAAATAAAAACAATGTAAATTGAAAGCTACAAGCAACATGATTATAGTCATAAGTGGGAAGAGATAGATACTAGTAAGGAAGAGAAGGTAGTAATACAGTCTTAATAAATTATTTGACAGGGTTGAGGGAATTAGTTGTTTAGCAGAGTGATGGCATTCAGGGGGAAAACTGTCCTTGTGTCTAGTTGTTCTGGTGTGCAGTGCTCTATAGTGATGTTTTTGAGGGTAGGAGTTGAAACTGAATTTATGTCCAGGATTCGAGGGTCTGTAGATATTTTCACAGCCCTCTTTTTGACTCGTCCTGTGTCATATTATCTCGAATAGTAGCAAACTATCATTTAAATGAGCCACAGTGCGCAGTGGTTAGAGTGCAGTACTGCAGGCTACTTCTGCTGACTGCCTGCTGCTTACAATTTGGCAGTTCAAATCTCACCAGGCACAAAGCTGACTCAGCCTTCCATCCTTCCGAGGTGGGTAAAATGAGGACCCAGATTGTTGAGGGCAAGAGGCTATAAAGTGTTTTAGAGAGGGCTGGGAAGCACTGGGAAGAGGAATATAAGTCTAAGGGCCATTGCTATTGCTAAACCAAGAAGGAGGAAGAAAACGAGCCTGGATAGCTCAGCAGACTAATGCATTGTGATTAACTCCAGCTGTCTGCAATGACTGCAAGTTCGAATCTCACCAGGCTCAACGTTGACTCAGCCTTCCATCCTTTCTAAGGGAAGTAAATTGAGGGCCCAGTTTGTGGGGGCAATAAGCTGACTTTGTATAAAATATACAAAAGTATGAAGTCTCCAGAGAAGGGCGGCATATAAATCAAATTTTTTAAAAAAAGCCGAGGAGAAAATCTGAGGTTTTTTGGGAGAGAAATAAATCCATCTTTTCTGATTTTTTTCGATTGATTAACTCTCCTTCCACCCTTTTGCAGCTAGTTGGGTTTAACATTGACTGAAGTTCAGATCTTCCAGTGGTCCAGTAACGAAGATTTCGTTTCATTTTTTTTTCCAGCATTCCCTTCGATACGTACAGGTTTTCCTCCTCCCCCCCCCCAACTCAGCTAGGTTCCTGGGTTAGTCGGAGCGGACAGCTGTCAGCGAGCTGAGATGTAATGGCTACCTGGAGAGCAATTAGTAGATAATTAATATTTGTGGCGCGCGGAGCAGAAACTGCTTCCTGCTCTTCTACCTGATAGGCGAATTGGGAAGGGGGAAAGGAAGTCCAGCCATTGCTGGATCCCCTCGTCATTTTTCAACCCCCCACCCCCACCCGCCCCCCACAGCTGCTTAGCCAGCCCATATGCTCTTCCATAGCTGAATAAACTGCCGAAGAGAATGGGGGGAAGAGATGTTTGGGGAACAGATGGTGAAGGATTTCCATCTATCCACAAATCCACATAGGAAGATCCAGGTAGGAAGAACGGTTGCAGGAATTGGTATAACTCAGTGGTGGGTTGCTACTGGTTCACCACGGTTCAGGCTCCATCCACCTGCCTGGACGTAAGGACGGATCAGTGGTGGGTTGGACCGTTTCGCAAGAACCGGTAGTAAAATAAGCGGGAGGCCTGGATGTCATCAGAAAGCTTCTGTAGAACCCATCCCTGCCACGGACACTCTGTGTATGCGCCGAAGCTCCATGCGCTCGCACTCCCAATAGCGAACCGGTAGTGAAAGTAAGTGAAACCCACTACTGGTGTATAGCTAGTTTAGATGTCAGGCCTGGACGCCATCTTTTTCGTTGGATCTTCAGGCCTGTCACATTACTACTGTGGGAAATTGGGAGGGGGGATTGTATGGAGTGTGGGTGAGATGTAGTCATAATAACATTCCTTTCTCAGAGAGTCAAGGACATCTTGCCCTGCACCTGGACAGCTGGAATTAGGAGGCATCTCCAGTTGGGATGGTGCTTCGATTGGACCATGTCCCCGATGCCTGGAGGCAGTGCGGCTCTGGATGGGGAGGAACAGACTCCGACTCACCCTGCCAAGACGGTTCCAAGAGAATATTCCATCTTTGGTCATAGGGGGAGAGGTGTTGCCCCCTGTGAAAAAGGCACGCAACTTAGGCGTCCTCCTGGATGCACGGTTGACCTTAGAAGACCATGTTACGACCGTGACCAGGGGGGGCATTTGCCCAGATTCTTTTTAATGGGAATTTTAGTTTTAGTGTCTGAATTTTAATCTGGACTGGTTGTATTGTTGTGAGCCGCCCTGAGTCCTCGCGGAGAAGGGTGGCATATAAGTCCAATTATAAATAAATATAAATATAAACAGATGTAAAAAATGATGGCCAACCCTTGTTTAGAAGAGAAGAGATTTGCAGCATGCTTCACAACACTCCAGTTTCTGGGAGAAACATTTTCTGACCCGGGAGATCTCTTTTCCTTTCATTTTATTTCCTTCATTCCTTCCTTCCTTTCCTTCCTTCGTTCCTGCCTTCCTGCCTTCCTGCCTTCCTGCCTGCCTGCCTGCTTTCCTTCCTTCCTTCCTTCCATCTTTCTTTCTTTCTTCTTTTTTTAAAGTTGATTTATATGCCTCCCTTCTCCGGAGACTCAGGGCGGCTTACAATGCGTTAAGCAATAGCCTTCATACTTTTGTATATTTTATACAAAGTCAGCTTATTGCCCCCACAAACTGTGTCCTCATTTACCTACCTTAGAAAGGATGGAAGGCTGAGTCAACCTTGAGCCTGGGGAGATTTGAACTTGAGTAATTGCAGACAGCTGCAGACAACTGGTGTTAATCACAATGCTTTAGTCTGCTGAGCCACCAGGCCCTTTAACAGGGACAGTGGAGATGCCTGGGATCCAGTTTGCAGCTAGCAAGGAGATTAAGCCGGGAAGAAAGGAAACCCTCCGAAGGCCTTCTTTCCTCTCAAACTAAAGGAAAAGGTTTCCCTCACACATCTGTGCTAGTCGTTCCCGACTCTAGGGGCGGTGCTCATCTCCGCTTCAAAGCTGAAGAGCCAGTGCTGTCCGAAGACGTCTCCATGGTCATGTGGCCGGCATGACTCAACGCCAAAGGCGCACGGAGCGCTGTTCCCTTCCCATCAAATGGGGTCCCTATTTTTCTACTTGCATTTTTTTTACGTGCTTTCGAGCTGCTAGTTGGCAGAAGCTGGGACACGTCATGGAGCTCACCCTGTTAGGCGGCACTAGGGATTCGAACCGCTGAACTGCCGGCCTTTCGATCGACAAGCTCAGCATCTTATCCCCTGAGCCACCGCGTCCCCTTTTCCCTCTCCTACTACGAGCAAAGGGGAAAAAAGGCAAGCCTTTTGCCGTGATTTCTCCCTCCTCTCCCTTAAGAAAAATAATTTTTCCAAAACTATTTCTTGCCCGGTGTGAGAAAGGTTGGGGGAAATGGCCTACTTCAACCCCCTTCAGCCCTCCGAGGCTTCAAGGACTCTGTTTGCAGATTGGCAGTTCTGAGCGAGAGAGAGAGAAGGATGCTGCGAGGATGTCAGGAGTTGGCTTAAACTTTCCTGCCAGTCATTTTAAGCTCAAAATCGCCCTCTGCGTGGGAGAGGGCCAAAGATCCCTTCCCACCCCCCCACCTCTTCACAGCAACTCACTCCTCCTCTCTGTTGGGCCCTGCCTAACAGAACGGCTGTCATTTGGCAGCTATTTTTAGTCCCTGCGTTTATTCCTTGCTCCTGGTTCCAGAAAAGAAAATCAAAGACCCCCACCCTCCACCATAGAAACAAGAGGGCTGCGTCTGCCTTAACAACCCCTCTCCCCCAAAGTAGCTTCTTTACCCTGGTTATTGGCCAGCTGCATTGTTTTATTTAAAAAGCGAGAAGAGAAGAACTGAGGTGGCTCAGTGGCTAAGACGCTGAGCTTGTCGATCAGAAAAGTCGGCAGTTTCGGGCGGTTCGAATCCCTCGTACAGGTCTCTCGCGAGAGCAGGGGGTTGGAATAGATGACCTCCGAGGTCCCTTCTCCAACTCTGTTACTGTTAATGAGTTGGAAAGGACCTTGGAGGTCTGCTAGTCTAGGGGTCAGCAACCCGTGGCTCTGGAGCCGCATGTGGCTCTTTCATCCTTCTGCTGCGGCTCCCTGCCGTCGGTCGGCACCACAGTTTTTTGGTTAGGACAGGTAGAGGAAAAAGGACACCGCTCTAGGAGGAGACTCTATGGTGGGGGAACGGGACTTCAGGTTTTTTTTATCAGTTTTTTTTATTATTATTTTGATCAAATTTATTTGCTTTTGGAGTAAAAATCTAAGGATAGTTTTCTTTTAAGATACATTAACATGTAGTTTATTCAGCATGAAATGGAGCCACTGTCAAACTAGTTACTAAATGTGGATTACTATTCATCTTCTCATCGTTCCTATCACCCATCTCCTCCCACTTATGACTTGATGACTGTAACCTTGTTGCTGGTATCCTTACGATTTATATTGATTGTTTCCTAATATGATTTGATTGCTTATTTGTTCCCTATGACTATCATTAAGTGTTGCACCTTATGATTCTTGACGAATGTGTCTTCTCTTTTTATGTACACGGAGAGCTTATGCACTAAAGACAAATTCCTTGTGTGCCCAATCACACTTGGCCAATAAAGAATTCTTTTCTTTCTTTCTTTCTATCTATCTATCTAGTCTATCTGTCTATCTATCTATGTCTGCCTGCCTGCCTGCCTGTCTATCTATCTATGTCTATTTATCTCCCGTCTGTCTGTCTGTCTGTCTGTCTATCATCTATCTATCTATCTATCTATCTATCTATCTATCTATCTATCTATCATCTATCTATCTATCTATCTATCTATCTATCTATCTATCTATCTATCTATCTATCTATCTCTGTCTGTCTGTCTGTCTGTCTGTCTGTCTGTCTCTGTCTATCTATCTAACTCTGTCTCTATCTTTCTATTTATGACTGTCTGTCTCTCTCTCGATCTCTACCTACCTACCTACCTATTTACCTACCTACCTACCTGCCTGTCTGTCGGTCTATCTATCTATCTATCATCTATCTACCTATTTATTTATTTATTATTTCAATTATAAACCGCCTTTCTCCTTGCGGACTCAGGGCGGTGAACAGCCAGAATAAAACATGGTATACAAAAGTTAAAAACAATTAAAAATTATTAAATATTATTCGCCAAGAATTAAACAACCCAATTTAAAATCAATTTCAAATTTAAAAACGGAGGATGGATCAAGCTAGCCCAGCTAGATGAATAAATGGGTTTTAAGGGCTCGACGAAAGGTCCGGAGATCTGGATCCTGTGTATCTCTCTCTCTCTCTCTCTCTCTCTCTCATCTATCTATCTATCTATCTATCTATCTATCTATCTATCTATCTATCTATCTATCTATCATCTATCTCTGTGTGTCTCTATCTATCTATCTTTCTATTTATCTATGTCTGTCTGTCTCTCTATCTCTGTCTATTTATCTACCTCTCTCTCTCTCTCTCTCTCTCTCTCTCCATCTATCTTTGTTATGTAGCATGAGGCTACATATTCTGCAATATTGGGACTGTAGGTGAGGTCAACAGTGGGTCAGAGGAGGAGCCGCTGCGACAAGAGATGACAGTTGTTTTGAAAAATTACGATTTAAACCCAGGTGTGATCTAAATCGAGCCTTTTTACTTGTGGTTTCAACCATGATTTCAACCGTGATTGAAACCGACTTGATTTCAATCAATCCACCCTGCTTTGGAATGACCTTGTCACGGGCTGCAGTGTTTGGGGGGTGCAGATGTGGTGAGGGTTGCCGGGATGAGAGCGGCCCAGAGAGACCCACACGTTTGCCAGTCGGGCATTCTGAGTGGCCTGGAAGCTTCCTGAACAATTGCAAGTGATTTTTTTTTCCACCCCCCCTGTGTTTAGGCCGGGCGATGATGATTTAAACTCAGCGGGGGTTTTTTCTCACCACGGTGCAGTATCATCAAACAAAGGCCAATTTCGGCTGCAGCCTAAGTGTGCCGTGCCGTTTTTAACTCTTGCCCTCTAATTGGCAGACGGTGGGGGGTGGTTCCATATCGTTAGCCAGCCAATGAAACAAGGGGGTCTTATGGATGGCGATGAAACAGGCAGGCCTATTAGCTGATGGAAGGGCAATCATTGCCGCTCAGATTGGAAAGTGGTCCAGCAGGCCCACAAAGAGGCTCAGTCGTGTTTGAAAGACCCTTACATTTCAGGGACTGAAAGGGCCTTTCTGGCAGGAATCTACAGCCTTCCTTTCTTGCCTTGGGGGTGGGAGGGTGGGTGGGTTAGGGGGTGGTGGAAGGATCCTCTACACGAAGCTTTGGAGAGGAGGTGTTTTGCACTCTGGGACACAGATGGGAAGAATGGGAAGAAACTGCTGTGTTTGGAGAGAGAGAGAGAGAGAGGAGAGAGAGAGAGAGAGAGAGAGAGAGAAAATCAGATCTGTAGCGATTTAACTAGGAAAAATGATGGCTCACCGCCCTCTCACTTTCCACTAGTCCCGGATTAATGTCTCATTCAAAGGGTTGCTTTTCAAGTTATACAACCCTCCTCCAGATGTGTATGACATAAAACCTCCTG
>JAWJVD010000065.1:15000-25000 GCA_038048745.1 Coluber constrictor foxii
AAGGAAGGAAGGAAGAGGAAGGGAGGAAGAGGGAGGAAGGGTGGGAGGGAGGAAGGAAGGAAAGAGAAGGGAAGGAAGGAAGAGAAGGAGGAAGGAAGGGTCGGGTGGGAGGGAGGGGAGGAAGGAAGGGGAGGAAGGGGGAGGAAGGAAGTAAAGGTGTGGGAGGGAGGGAAGAAGGAAGGAAGGAAAGAAAAGAAGGGAGGGAAGGGACGGAAGGAGGGAGGAAGAAAGGAAATGGGATGGAGGAAGGAAAGACAGGAAGAAGGAAAGGGCTGAAGGAAGAGGAAGGAAGGGAGAAAGGGGTGGAAGGGAGGAAGGAAAGAAAGAAGGGAAGGAAGGAAGAAAGAGGAAGGAAGGGGAGGAAGGGGAAGGGAGGAAGGGGTGGGAGGAAGGGGGAACGAAGAAATCAGCAGGGAGGGAGGGAGGGAGGGAGGATGCTGTTAAATTTCAAAAAGAGTATGAAATACCAAAGAGCAAAAGGGGGAAAAAAAGGTTAAAAAGGGTAGGGAAAAAAAAGCGAAATTGGGACAGGCAAACAAAAGGGGAAGGAAATGATAGAAAAAGGAGAACGACTGACTTTTTTCGATGCTGATAAAAGCCGAAGTCAACAACCTTTTGAACTAGAATAAACCACAAGAAACAGGGTCTCTGTCATAAACAAGTCTAATCATCAAACCCCAAGGTTAAAACTTCCTTTCTTTCCAGCAAAAAAGAAGAAGAAGGAGAGTCAAAAGTGCTTTCCAAGTGGAGGGGGGGGGGGGAGAAGCTAGATAAAGTCTTTCTTTAATCAAAGCAATGAATTTCTCCATCTTCACCAACTCCATGAATTTCCCATCCTTCTTCCATTGTGAGGTCTTGGTTGCTGTTGTCATATAGAAAAACAAGGTCCCCCACCCCCCGGCCCCAATTTGTTTGTCCATCCAACCTACAAGAAAAACTTCTGGTTTCAATTGTAGCTTTCTCTCTTTTCTTCAACTTCTTAAAAAAAAAGTTTGAAGCTATTTGCACAGCAAATCACCAGGAGACTGGAGTTCTAGTCCCACCTTAGGCATGGAAGCCAATTGGGTGACTTTGAGTCAATCACCAGGAGACTGGGAGTTCTAGTCCTGCCTCAAGGATGAAGGACGGCTGGATGACTTTGAGCCAATCACCAGGAGACTGGGAGTTCTAGTCCTGCCTCAAGGATGAAGGCTGGCTGGATGACTTTGGGCATAACCAGGAGACTGTGAGTTCTAGTCCCACCTTAGGCACGAAAGCAAGCTGATGACTTTGGGCCAATCACTAGGAGACTGGGAGCTCTAGTCCCACCTTAGGCATGAAAGTCAACTAATGACTTTGAGTCAATCACCAGAATACTGGGAGTTCTAGTCCTGCCTTAAGGATGAAGGCCGGCTGGATGACTTTGGGCATAACCAGGAGACTGGGAGTTCTAGTCTCCCCTTAGGCATGGAAGCCATTTGGGTGACTTTGGCATCACCAGGAGACTGGGAGTTCTAGTCCTGTCTTTAGCATGAAAGCTCACTAGGTAACTTTTGCCATAATCAGGAAACAGTGAATTCTACTCCTGTCTTATGCAACTCACCTCACAGGTGAGGTGAAATAGGAGGAGGAGGGGGATTAGATATGTTTGCCTCCTTAGTTGTTTATTAAAAAATAATATAGATGGGATATCATGGACGGACAGACGGAAGGAAGGAAGGAAAGAAGGAAGGAAGGAGGAAAAGGGAGAGAGAGAAAAGGACTGATGGATTGAGGGAGGAAAGAAGGGCGGGAGGGAGGACAGAAGGAAAGAAAGGAAAGGAAAGGAAAGGAAAGGGAAGGGAAGGGAAGGGAAGGGAAGGGAAGGGAAGGGAAGGGAAGGGAAGGGAAGGAAGGAAGGAAGGAAGGAAGGAAGGAAGGAAGGAAGAAAGAAAGAAAGAAAGAAAGAAAGAAAGAAAGAAAGAAAGAAAGAAAGAAAGAAAGAAAGAAAGAAAGAAAGATTGATTCATGCAAGGCCTCTCCACTTCCATCAAAGACCTCAAGGGTTAGAGACAGCCAAAACAGAACAGAATCTCACTTCTTTTTTGGGGGTGGGACGGAGTGGGGAGGTGGGAATGTGTAGGACAGTTTCATAGGCTTTTTAAGGTTCCCGCGTTTTGGAGGGGTGCCACCAGGCCCATCTCTTCCCACCTTGTTGGCCCGCTCTCCTTGATCTACCTTAGTGAGGACAGGTCCAACAATGAAGCCCCCCCCTACCCCCACCCCCATAGCCAGCCCTTGCTGTTCACCTGCCTCCCCTCAGCCTCTTCTGCTTCTGAAATCCTGGATGGATTCCATCCCTTTAAATACGGAAAGATTGCCAAGAGAGGCAGAGAAAGAAAGGGGAAAAAAAAAAATCTCAGCCATGGCAGAGCCAGCCTTTGCCAGTTGGTGTTTGATGACGGTTGAAAGTCGAAGAGCGGGGCCCGGCTGTCAGTTTCGACATGCATAATTTCCACTGATCCTGAGTGACAGCTCTGTTCCTCCACGATTTATCCCCCCCCCGTCCACCCCTCAAGCAAATCCAGAGGCAGGGCCAGCCAAAAAGGCCGCGTTTGCTCTTCCCAGCTTGTCTGACGTTCGTCGGAATTGGCTGCCTTCCCTTGTTTGTTACTTACAGCCCAAGAAACTCCCGTGTGGAGGCCTTGGCTGAGATAAGAGGAAGCGATCGGCTTCTCTTTAGGAAAGGAGCTTGGCCTCCCCGCTGGAAAAGGGAATAGAATAGAATCACAGAGTTGGAAGGGACCTTGGAGGTCTTCTAGTCCAACCCCCTGCTTAGGCAGGAAAACCCTACACCACTTCAGACAAATGGTTATTCAACGACTTCTTAAGACTTCCAGTGTTGGAGCATTCACAACTTCTGGTGGCAAGCTGTTCCACTGATTAATTGTTCTCACTGTCAGGGAATTTCTCCTTAGTTCTAGGTTGCTTCCCTCCTTGATGAGTTTCCATCTGTTGCTTCTTGTCCTGCCTTCAGGTGCTTTGGAGAATAGCTTGACTGCCTCTTCTTTGGGGCAGCCCCTGAGATACTGGAAGACTGCTACCATGTCTCCTCTAGTCCTTCTTTTCATCAAACTAGACATACCTTTTCATCTTCCTTCCTTTCTTCTCTCCGTCCTTCTCATCTTCCTTCCTTCCTTCTCTCTCTCGCCTTCCTTTCTTTCCTCCCTTCTCCCTTTATTCTTCTTCCTCCCTCCTTCTCATCTTCCTTCCTTCCTTTCTTCCTTCCTTTCTTCCTCACTCCTTCCTTCTTTTCCTCCCTCCTCCTTTATTCCTTCTTCCCTCCCTCCTTCTCATCTTCCTTCCTTTCTTCCCTCCTCCTTCTCATCTTCCTTCCTTTCTTCCCTCCCTCCTTCTCATCTTCCTTCCTTGCTCCTTCCTTCCCTCCCTCCTCCTTCTCATCTTCCTTCCTCTCTCTCTTCCTTCCCTTCCTCCTTCTCATCTTCCTTCTCTCTCCCTCCTTCCTTCCTTCCTTCCTTCCTCCTTCTCACCTTCCTTCCTTCCTTCTTTCCTCCTCCCTCCCTCCCTCCCTCTCTCTCTCTCCGTGTCTCTCTTTCTTTCCTTTTAATTAACAGAATTACAGAAGTCCACAGGGTAATGGTGGTAAGGGTTTTATCCCACTTGAATGCCCAGGACTGCTGTGAGAAAATATCTCTTACGGTACCCTTTTAGATTTTGGAGAAAATATCCTTTCTCTGCCCATCACTTGGTGATCGGATTTCCAAATCATGCTCAGCTGGGTTCCACTCACAAAGGGGGCCCATTGGGTCATTTCTAACCACCGCCTGGCTTGCTCAAATCCCACCCGGATCGGCAGCCCACTTAATTTCCAAGCCACGAGTCTTCACTTCCAAAGAAGACTTCTCCAGTTGTTAATTCTTTGTAAAAGCCATACATTTTAAGCATCTTTCTCATATCGAGATCGTATCTGAACATGTGGCCACTATGCTCTGCCATCCCTTGACTACTCAAGTCTTGTTTAGTTTTGAGTTCCCCCTTTTCATTCAAAATATCCTTGTCTCTTGTAATTTTTTCCCCATATTAATAACATTTGGATGTATCAGTGCCTCCATTGTGGTGAGCCAGAGTCGGTGTTTTCAAATAGTGTGGTTCTTTAATTTTTACCCATACGGATAATAATGCTTTTGTGATATAATGTCCTTTGAAAGTAGAATAGAATAGAATTCTTTTATTGGCCAAGTGTGATTGGACACACAAGGAATTTGTCTTTGGTGCATACACTCTCAGTATAAAGAAAAAATATAATATATTCGTCAAGAATCATAAGATACAACACTTAGTGATAATCATAAGCAATTAAATCATAAAGGTCAAGGTTCCCTTTGCACATATGTGCTAGTCGTCGTTCCCAACTCTAGGGGGCACTATTCATCTCCGTTTCAAAGCCAAAGAGCCAGCGCTGTCCGAAGATGTTTCTGTTACCTTCCCACCAAGGGTGGTCCCTATTTTTCTACTTGCATTTTTTTACGTGCTTTCGAACTGCTAGGTTGGCAGAAGCTGGGACAAGTAACGGGAACTCACTCCATTATGGATTTGCGCTAGGGATTCGAACCGCTGAACTGCCAACCTTTCGATCGACAAGCTCAGCATCTTAGCCGCTGAGCCATTGTATCCCTTAATCAAATCATACTAGAAACAATAAAAACAATATAAGTTGTAAAGATACAAGCAACATGGATAGAGCCATAAGTGGGAGGAGATAGGTACTAGTAAGGATGAGAGAAACTACAGTCTTAGTAATTAATTCGACAGTGTTGAGGGAATTATTTGTTTAGCAGAGTGATGGCGTTCGGGGAAAATCTGTACTTATGTCTAGTTGTTCTGGTGTGCAGTGCTCTATAGCGTCATTTTGAGGACGTAGGAGTTGAAACAGTTTATGTCCAGGATGCGAGGGGTCTGTAGATATTTTCTCAGCCCTCTTTTTGACTCGTGCAGTATACAGGTCCTCAATGGAAGGCAGGTTGGTAGCCATTGTTTTTTCTGCCGTTCTAATGAACCCTTGAAGTCTGCGTCTCTCTTGTTGGGTTGCAGAGCCAAACCAGACAGTTATAGTCTGGTAAGTAACTATGTATTTTATATAGCACCATAATTAACATCCAGCTGTCTGCAATTACACCAGTTCGAATCTCACGAGGCTCAAGGTTGACTCAGCCTTCCATCCTTTCTAAGGTAGGTCAATTGAGGACCCAGTTTGTGGGGGCAATAAGCTGACTTTGTATAAATATACAAAAAGTATGAAGGCTATTGCTTAACGCATTGTAAGCTGCTCTGAGTCTCCGCAGAAGGGCAGCATATAAATCTAAATAAGAAAAGAAGAAGGAAGGAAGGAAGGAAGGAAGGAAGGAAGAAAGGAAGGAAGGAAGGAAGGAAGGAAGGAAGGAAGGAAGAAAGAAAGAAGAAAGAAAGAACATTCAGCTGTCTGCAATTACTGTAAGTTCAAATCTCCCCAGGCTCAAGGTTGACTCAGCCTTCCATCCTTTCTAAGGTAGGTCAATTGAGGACCCAGTTTGTGGAGGCAATAGCTGACTTTGTATAAATATACAAAAGTGTGAAGGCGATTGCTTAACGCATTGTAAGCCGCCCTGAGTCTTCGGAGAGGGCGGCATATAAATCAAATTTTTTTAAAAAAATAAAAAATAAAAAAAATATGTATTTATAACATAGTAACTATAAGTAACTATGTATTTTATTTTTCCCATACCATAAGAAGGCATGTCAACCAGTGTGGGATTCAATTTTTCCTTTTTCTACAAATTTTCTATTTTTTCTGTGGTGTGGCTTGGTGGGCATGTCAGGGGAAGGATATTGCAAAATCTCCATTCCCACCCCACTCTGGGGCCAGCCAGAAGTGGTATTTGCCAGTTCTCTGAACTACTGAATTTTTTTTTTTTAAAAAAAATTGATTTATATGCCACCTTCTCCGGAGACTCAGGGTGGCTTACAATGTGTTAAGCAATAGCCTTCATACTTTTGTATATTTACATTTATACAAAGTCAGCTTTTTGCCCCAACAAACTGGGTCCTCAATTACCCACCTTATAAAAGATGGAAGGCTGAGTCGACCTTGAGCCTGGTGAGATTTGAATTTACAGTAATTGCAGACAGCTGGTGTTAATCGCAATGCTTTTAGTCTGCTGAGCTACCAGGCTCTTCTGAAGCCAGATTCACTCAACGTGTGACTAACTTCACATTTTTTAAAAAATTTGATTTATATTCCACCCTTCTCCGGAGACTCAGGGCGGCTTACAGTGCGTTAAGCAATAGCCTTCATACTTTTGTATATTTATATTTATGCAAAGTCAGCTTATTGACCCCAACAAACTGGGTCCTCATTTACCCACCTTAGAAAGGATGGAAGGCTGAGTCGACCTTGAGCCTGTGAGATTTGAATTTACAGTAATTGCAGACAGCTGGTGTTAATCGCAATGCTTTTAGTCTGCTGAGCTACCAGGCTCTTCTGAAGCCAGATTCACTCAACGTGTGACTAACTTCACATTTTTAAAAAAAATTGATTTATATTCCACCCTTCTCCGGAGACTCAGGGCGGCTTACAGTGCGTTAAGCAATAGCCTTCATACTTTTGTATATTTATATTTATGCAAAGTCAGCTTATTGCCCCCAACAAACTGGGTCCTCAATTTACCCACCTTAGAAAGGATGGAAGGCTGAGTCGACCTTGAGCCTGGCTGGGATTGAACTCGCAAGTAATTGCAGCAGCTGGATCTTAAATGCTGCCTTTGTAGGAGACATTACTCCCTACGCTACTCAGGCTCCTTTCCGCTACCGGTTCTCCAGAACCTGTCAGAATCCGCTGAATAGCACCCCTGATGCCAACCCAATTGGAGATCTTGTCCTTCTTCAAGGAAAGCCTACTTTTGCCCTTCCTTTTGCCTTCCTTTCCTCCCTTCAGCCTTGCTGTGGCCCGAGCGTTGATTAAACGATCACCATTTGTCCCTTGGAATAAATGGCTTTCCCCCCCCCACCCCGTAAGTGATGGTTGGTCCCAATTAATGCCAGTTGATGTGAGCAGGAACCTCTCTCGCCCCTAACGGAGCCTCATAATGAGGGAACGAAGCACTGAAGGGCTGGGGAGCGTGAGAGGCACCAAGTACCTGGCGAGCAGAGAAATTCATAGCTCCGCCGATACGCCGTGATAAATAATTATGAGTTATTAATTTTAAATTACATCTTTAATGTGTTGCATTATTTTAATCTCCGCCACACCATTAATGTGGGGTGGGGGGGGGAGTGATTAATAGAAAAGGAGCAGGGAAAAGGTGCCAATTAAAGGGGCTGGCAGGTAGTTTTAGATGCTGGGGGGTGGTGGTGGAGGGGAGAGCAAAGGTGGAGGTGTGAAATGGAAGGATTAAGGGGAAAGGATGGGAGGGAAGTCAGGGGCAGCCCCCTTGACTGGGGTGTAATAAAGAGTAAAACTTGGCAACCAGAAGGGGTTTTAAAGAGTCCGTGGGCCAAAACTGCAGCTGTGCAGGGTCTTTGAGTGGGGCAGGGGTCTTTGAGGAAGGCTCAAGGGCTCCTTGAAGGGGCTCCTGCCCACCTTACAGGTGGTCGTCCTCTACGCAGGACCACAAAGGACACTGTTGCTGAGAGAGAGAGGGGGGGAGGGAGGGAGGGAGACCGTTGTTCAGTGAATCTGTCCCATTATATGACCTTCTTTGCCCCCCCCCCCCCATGGTTCAGTGAATCCCTGCAGTTGTTAAGGTAGATGACATGGTTGTTAAGTGAGTCCGGCTTCCCATTGACTTTGCGATCGGAAGGTCACAAAAGGGGAAGAGAAGAGAAGAGAAGAGAAGAGAAGAGAAGAGAAGAGAAGAGAAGAGAAGAGAAGAGAAGAGAAGAGAAGAGAAGAGAAGAGAAGAGAAGAGAAGAGAAGAGAGAGAAGAGAAGAGAAGAGAGAGAAGAGAAGAGAAGAGAAGAGAGAGAAGAGAAGAGAAGAGAAGATTACAGAAGAGAAGTAGGACAGGACAGGACAGAAAGAGAGGAGAGGAGAAGAGAAGTAGGACAGGACAGGTCAGGAAAATAGAAAAGGAGAGGAGAGGAGAGGAGAGGAGAGGAGAGGAGAGGAGGGAAGAGGAGAGGAGAGATGGGGAGGGGAAGGGAAGGGAAGGGAAGGGAGGGAAGGGGAGAGGAGAGGAGAGGAGAGGAGAGGAGAGGAGGGAAGAGGAGAGGAGAGATGGGGAGGGGAAGGGAAGGGAAGGGAGGGAAGGGGAGGGAGGGGAGGGGAGGGGAGAGGAGAGGAGAGGAGAGGAGAGGAGGGGAGGGGAGGGGAGGGAAGGGAAGGGAAGGGAAGGGAAGAGAAGAGAAGTGAAGAGAAGAGAAGAGAAGAGAAGAGAGAGAAGAGAAGAGAAGAGAGAGAAGAGAAAGAGAAGAGAAGAGAAGAGAAGAGAAGAGAAGAGAAGAGAAGAGAAGAGAAGAGAAGCTGTTAAGAAAGAAGCTTCACAATAACCAGAAAACTCCTTCAGGATCAGAGCAAAGTGAAAACCATTTAGCATCGTGTTTTCAGCCAAACAACCAGAATCGCTCCTCTGACTTTCCCGATTCTAGCAAAGACCCGAGCTGAAAACTGGACAGTCTGGAAGCTTCTCCTGTGCAGTAGGATGTGTAAACCCTGGGGAACCCTGGTGCATCCAGCCAGGTAACGGGGAAGAGATGGCCGGAGGGACACGAGCCTGTTTCTTTAATAAATAAATAAAGATTTTTTTTTTTTAAAAAAAGGCAATAAGCGTATGCAAATGTGTTGAGCTGTACCGGACTGTCTGCAAAACAGATGAAGGGAAGAAAAAAACCCTCCCAAAACCGACTACTGCTCTAAGCGGAAGAGAGAAAGCAAGTGACAGTGGCTGACCCCAGGTTAATAATTCTTACTTTTCCATCTCGCTCCATCCATAAAATAGGATAGAGGAGGAGGGCTGCAGGGGGAGGGGCGTGCATGGGAGGGAGGGAAGAGAAATAACCAGATTTTCCGGTATCAAAGTTGCAGTGACGGTATTATTTCATGGAAGATCTCTCCGGCTGGTAGAATGTAGCAGTAAGGAAGAAGAAGAAGAAGAAGAAGAAAAAAATCCCTCCGGTGAACCACTTCCGGCGATTGACTGAACTGCTGCGCCGAGAAAGGTCGTAAAATAGGGCAAAAACTCACTTCAAAACTGTCTCGCTCAGCGACAGAAAAATATTGGGCTCAATTGTGGTCATAAGTCTACCTGTGCTTAGATTCAAAAGGTTCTGTATCGTTTGGCCATTGACGTATGTATGTACATCTATGGGTGTGGGTGATATAAAAAAATATAAGACAGGGTCTTATTTTTGGAGAAACACAGTATCTATCTATCTATCTATCTATCTATCTATCTATCTATCTATCTATCCATCCATCCATCCATCCATCCATCCATCCATCCATCCATCCATCCATCCATCCATCCATCCATTCCATCTATCTATCTATCTATCTATCTATCTATCTATCTATCTATCTATCTATCTATCTATCATCTATCTATCGGTATCTAACCGTGTTTTCCCAAAATAAGACATCCCCTGATAATAAGCCTAATCGGGCTTTTGAGCGCATGGCAATAAGGCCAAACATTTATTTCAGGGTTCAAAAAAATATAAGACAGGGTCTTATTTTCAGGAATGAATGAATGATAGATAGATAGATAGATAGATAGATAGATAGATAGATAGATAGATAGATGATAGATAGATAGAAAGAATAGATAAAATAGATAGATAGTATATATAGATAGTATACATAAAAAAGATAGAGATAGATAGATACCCTGTTTCCCCCAAATAAGACATCCCCTAATAATAAGCCCAATCAGGCTTTTGAGCGTATGGCAATAAGGCCAAACACTTATTTCAGGGTTCAAAAAAATATAAGACAGGGTCTTATTTTCAGGAATGAATGATAGATAGATGATAGATAGATAGATAGATG
>JAWJVD010000065.1:27500-62821 GCA_038048745.1 Coluber constrictor foxii
AGAAATCAACCTTCCTTTCCCCTGGCATCCTTCTTATTCTGCAGGCCTCTGGGTACCATACATCCTTCAGGCTGTTCAAGAGGAACAGAGAGATGACCTTGGAGAAGATACCATTAGCAAAACGTGAGCCAAGGCTGGAGCAAGCAAGACACCGTGAGAAAAAAGAGAAAACCCTCAAAAATATAAGCTCTGTTTTCACTTCTCTTTGCAAGAGAGAAAGAAAGGGAAACGTAGCCGGGTTTTCAAGATTGACGTTAGTCCCTCAAGTAGGCCAGGTCAGGAAACAAGACATCAAAACACATTCTAGAAGTCCTCTTCATTGATAGAGGTTATGCTAACAGATCCTTCAAACTTGGCTGCGTTTCATCCTTCCTTTTTACACCAGCGAGTCAAGCCTTCTCCAAGGTTATCTCAGCGCTCTAAACACACTGGGGAACTGCTTCCTTACGGCTAATGGTAGGGCCCACCTCTGCTCGTGAGTAATAATACACTTATCTCCTTGGCCTTTTCTTTTCCGGAGGCAACTGAGCAAGAACCGTCATCATAATCTCCTGCAAGTTAATTAGATATTGTGCCGTTGTAGGCAAACAAAAGGAGGACTTGATAAGAGGTCAGGAACAGGGGACTCCTGTCCACCAAGGGGGCAAGGAACAATGGATGGAAACTGACCAAGGAGAAGTTCAACCTGGAAAGAAGGAGAAACTTTCTGACAGTCAGAACCATCAACCGACGGAACAGAAGTTGCCTTCGGAAGTGGATGCGGGTAGGGAATAGTATATTTTAAACCAGCCCCTGCCTTCCCTAATCAAACTGGACGCATTTAGGAATCAACCAAGAATGAATGGAATTGACTAGAGCAAATTCTCTTAACCATTCTTCTGGTTCTTTTGGCCAGTCTGGCTTGAGTTATGAGCTGGCAATCCAAATTATAAATCTTTTCCAGAGTTTTTACAGATTTAACAAGAGTTGGAAGGGACCTACACCATTTCTGACAGAGGGCAGTCCAGTCTCTTCTTTGAAAGTCTCCAGTGATGAAGCTCCCACAACTTCTGAAGGCAACTTCTGTTCCATGGGTTGATTGCTCTCACTGTCAGAAAGTTCCTCCTCATTTCTAGGTTGAATCTCTCCTTGGCCAATTTCCACCCATTATTCCTTGTCTGGCCTTCAGGTGCCTTGGAAAATAGCTTGACCGCTTCCTCCTCTGTGGCAGCCTCTCAAATATTGGAAGACTGCTCTCCTGTCTCCCCTGGTCCTTCTCTTCACTAGACTAGCCAGGCCCAGTTCCTGCAACCGTTCTTCGTATGCTTTAGCCTCCAGTCCCCTCATCATACTGGCTGCCCTTCTACCACACTGGCTTCTGGTCATGAAACAGAATTCAAAGTCAATGGAAATTAGAATTCTTACCTGTCGCCAAGGTCCAAGAGATAAGCTGATCGTGTCATTTAGACAAGAAGAGATGGGGTGTTTTTTTTAAAAAAATAACAATAATTAAAACAAGCTACAGAGCGAAAAGCTGGACATGAGATAAAAGAAGACTGAACTGTAAATAAGAATTATGACAACCCTAACCTGAAAGCATCTCCTTATATAGCTCCAATCACTTGCTTAAATCCCAGCCAACGTTCATCAGCTCTGATTCTCACTGTCAGCTTCTCCCAAGTAGACCTGCTTAGAATTAATTCACCAGAAAAGTGGCTAGAGAAAATCATACAACAAGCGATAATGGAAAACCTGAGACATTCCTACTAGGGATGTTCGCAGACAAATTTACGAAGGAAATAAAATATTTAACATTACCTATTTTAACTGCCGCTCGTATAGTCTATGCCCAGAATTGGAAGAAAGAAAATGTACCATCTGAAAAAGAGCTAATTAAAAAAAAATATTGGAATGTGCCAAGATGGACAAACTGACAAAGAACTTAAAGAAAAAGTGGCTACAGAATACTATAGGACTTGGCACAAGTGGCATAAGTGGTTGGAGGAAGGAAAATTGAAAAAAGAAAATTAGGGGGAAAGATAGAAATGTTAAAAAAGAAAGAAAGAATATTTTAAAGTATAAAAAATAGGAAATAGATACGAACATGAGAAATATATTGTATATATATTGTATAACTCCACACAGAGCTGGGCAGACTTCTATACTGTCTGTAAAGGTAAAGGTAAAAGGTTCTCCTCACACATATGTGCTACTCATTCCTGACTCTAGAGGGCGGTGTTCATCTCCGTTTCAAAGCCGAAGAGCCAGCGCTGTCTGAAGACGTCTCCGTGGTCATGTGGCCGGCATGACTAAATGCCAAAGGTGCACAGAATGCTGTTCCCTTTCCACCAAAGGTGGTCTCTATTTTTCTACTTGTGTTTTTTACGTGCTTTTGAACTGCTAGGTTGGCAGAAGCTGGGACAAGTCACGGGAACTCACCCCGTTTCGCGGCACAGGGATTCGAACCGCTGGACTGCCAACCTTTCGGTCAACAAGCTTAGTGTCTTAGTCACTGAGCCACCACTGTTTATACAAGCAGTTAAAAACCAGAATTAATAAATTTAAGAATTTAGAACCGTAGAATTAGATAAAGAGCCTGGTAGCTCAGCAGACTAAAAGCATTGTGATTAACACCAGCTGTCTGCAGCTGTCTGCAATTACTGCAAGTTTGAATCTCCCCAGGCTCAAGGTTGACTCAGCCTTCCATCCTTTCTAAGGTAGGTAATTGAGGACTCAGTTTTGTGGGGGCAATAAGCTGACTTTGTATAAATATACAAAAGTGTGAAGGCTATTGCTTAACGCCTTGTAAGCCGCCCTGAGTCTCCGGAGAAGAGCGGCATATAAATCAAAGAAAAAAAGAAGAAGAAAGAAGAAAGAAAGAAAGAAAGAAAGAAAGAAAGAAAGAAAGAAGAAAGAAAGAAAGAAAGAAAGAAGAAAAAGGAAGGAAAGAAGAAAGAAAGAAAGAAAAGAAAGAAAGAAAGGAAGGAAGGAAGGAAGGAAGGAGGAAGGAAGGAAGGAAGGAAGGAAGGAAGGAAGGAAGGAAGGAAGGAGGAAGGAAGAAAGAACATTCAGCTGTCTGCAATGACTGTAAGTTCGAATCTCCCCAGGCTCAAGGTTGACTCAGCCTTCCATCCTTTCTAAGGTAGGTCAATTGAGGACCCAGTTTCTGGGGGCAATAAGCTGACTTTGTATAAATATACAAAAGTATGAAGGCTATTGCTTAACGCATTGTAAGCCACCCTGAGTCTCCGGAGAAGGGCGGCATATAAATCAAATTTTTTAAAAAAAGGCAGAAGAGGGGCTTCAGGGTGCTAAGTGGCCCTGTGGTTGGGTTCTCCTCTATGGATCCCAGGTAAATCAGCACCTGCTTGACTCAGGTGTTCACTTGTTACCTTTGAAATGGGGGCAGGAAATAAATCTCTTAGAAAAAAAGGAAAGATAAATATTTGGGCACTCTGGGGATGGAGAGGTGGCTGGAACTTCGTCAGCAGGCAAGCGCTGCCTTGCTCCAAAGATACACCTGCTTATCTTACCTTTCTTATCTTACCCGGAGCACCACAAAACACCCATCTGTGCTCTCTCCCAGGGTTGGGGCAACTTGCCACGGCCAATTCGCCACGGCCAACTCACAAATCTCCTGGATCATCAAACTTAACAAATTTTGTAAGAAGCTGTGGCCTTTCTGGCTCTTGCGTAACAGGAGAACAATTCAAAAAGGGGGGGAAAAAAGAATTAAGGATCTAGAAGCACAAAATGACATAGCTATCCTTAGTAAGGTGGGTAATTTGAAATGGTTGAGCAAAAGAGTCTTGGTGGCGCAGCAGATTAAGTGCTATTAAGTAGCACCAGCTGCCTGCAATTACTGCAAGTTCGAATCTCACCAGGCTCAAGGTTGACTCAGCCTTCCATCCTTTCGAGGTAGGTAAAATGAGGACCCGGATTGTGGGGGCAATAAGCTGACTGTGTATAAAAAAGAACACCGCTTGGGGGGGCCGAAAGCCCTACTAAGCAGGTATATACAAAAAGTATGAAGGCTATTGCTTAACGCATTGTAAGCTGCCCTGAGTCTCCGGAGAAGGGCGCATATAATTCAAACCAACTAACCAACAAATAAATAAATACAAACGTATTTTTCTTTTTTTCTTTCAATTTTTTTTTCATTTTATACACAAATACACACACACTACATAATCAGTCATTCAGTGCGTTATCTAGGTGTTTCTTCAGTGGCTTATTATTATTATTATTGCTCCTCCTTTCTTCATCCTTTCTCCATATTTTCCATTCCTTTATTACAATATTTTCCCCACAGTTCAATCATGATAGCATTCTCTTGTTTACTATTAATATATTTAACTATATCTCTTCTCTAACCAGTGGTAAAAGTGTCTCTATATTTTAAAGTATCCCGTATCCTCTCTTTAATTATCAATCAATTCATAATTAATTAAACGTACTTTTCAAGAAGACAGCTATTTGAATAGGAGCCAGCCGTGGGCAGCAGCTGCCAAAAAAGCCAACACAATTCTAGGCTGCATCAACAGAGGGATAGAATCGAGGTCACATGAAGTGTTAATACCACTTTATAATGCCTTGGTAAGGCCACACCTGGAATGTGGCATCCAGTTTTGGTCGCCATGAAGTAAAAAAGATGTGGAGACTCTAGAAAGAGTGCAGAGAAGAGCAACCAAGAGGATTAGAGGCTAAAACATAGGAAGAATGGTTGCAGGAACTGGGTATGTCTAATTTAATGAAAAGAAGGAGTAGGGGAGACATGATAGCAGTCTTCCAATATCTCAGGGCTGCCCAAAGAAGAGGGAGTCAAGCTATTCTCCAAAGCCCCTGAGGGCAGGACAAGAAGCAACAGATGGAAGCTAATGAAGGAGAGAAGCAATTTAGAACTAAGGAGGAATTCCTGACAGGGAGAACAATGAATCGGTGGAACGACTTGCTTCTAGAAGTTGTGAATGCTCCAACACTGGGGAAGTTTTTAAGAAGAGGTTGGACAACCCTTTGTCTGAAGTGGTGTAGGATTTCCTGCCTAAGCAGGAGGTTGGACTAGAAGACCTCCAAGGCCCCTTCCAACTCTTGTTATTCTAAACTTCTAAACTTAAAAACCAGCCATCAACACACCACTATCGACAATCTAAAAAGTCAGACACAAACAGGCACCATTTAATACTGCACATAGAACAGCACACATTCTGCTATAGAGAAAAGTTCCATGAGGATGGGTTACGAGGACGAGTCCAAAAGGTTGGAAGGCAAAACCTCAGGACCCAGAATGGATCCTGCCCCATGCACCATCTCCAGCCACAGGAAACAGGAGCCCATTGCAAGAATAGAATAGAATAGAACTTTATTTCGGCTATAGACCAGCAATAGAAATCACTGTTTACAATATATTAAAAGATAAGTAAAGGTAAAGGTTCCCCTCGCACATATGTGCTAGTCGTTCCCAACTCTAGGGGGGGGCGGTACTCATCTCTGTTCAAAGCCGAAGAGCCAGTGCTGTCCGAAGACGTCTCCGTGGTCACGTGGCTGGCATGACTAAATGCCAAAGGTGCACAGAACGCTGTTCCCTTCCCACTAAAGGTGGTCCCTATTTTTCTACTTGCATTTTTTGCATCCTTTCAAACTGCTAGGTTGGCAGAAGCTGGGACAAGGAACGGGAGCTCACCCCGTTACGCGGCACCAGGGATTCGAACCGTTGAACTGCCGACCTTTCGATCGACAAGCTCAGCGGCTTAGCCCCTGAGCCACCACATCCCTTACATTAAAAAAAAAATAGTACTGACATGTTGCATGGATGCAAGGAAGCTCAGTTGCAATAAACCCTTGCCAGCTCCGGAATATTTACTCTAGTGCTAATGCAGTTTGCGTCAGGGTGCACGGCTGTTAAACAGTCTTCCCACAGGCAGCAGGCCGCAAGTCGGCACCTGTGACAGCTTTGCAGTTTTATCAAGTGTCCAATTAAAAGACACTCACGCCGAAGGGAAAAAAAACAGCTGTGTCCGGAAAGAACGGAACAGTGAGCTTGTCCAGAATTGTTTCTCGCGCTCTCTCAGCACCGTACAATTTTCCCGCTTCTCATCCCAAGAGCATCTCTTCCTTCCTTTGGATCGGTTTTCCACTTTGGGAAATTTGACGTCTTGAGATGATCGACAGGCACCGAAGAGAAGAGGGGCCCCACTGTTGATTGGCCCCGAGCTGCATTTCTTTACTTTGTCTAAGGTTATCTACTTGATAGGATATGAGAATGGGAGCTGATGTTAACACTCCTTCTAACACTGAAGATGTCACCTGGTTGGGTAATGAGACATCTTCAATAAAACCACGAAGCTCAGAGAGCACCAAGGACCCCATAGTCATTCTCCTCCCCCTCCACCCTGAAAACCCTCCTCCTCAGGTAAAGAAATATCTGACACCCCAAGGATACACATATAGGACCACGATAGTTTAGCTGTGGAAAGAATCAGTTCAGCATTAGGTGCTTTTTACACATGAAATGCCCTTAGGAATCAAAATAGGAAGGAAGGAAGGAAGGAAGGAAGGAAGGAAGGAAGGAAGGAAGGAAGGAAGGAAGGAAGGAAGGAAGGAAGGAAGGAAGGAAGGAAGAGGGAGGGAGGAGAAGTAGGGAAGGGAGGAAGAAAAGAAGGAGAGGGAGAGAGGAAGAAAAGAGAGACAGGAAAGAAGGAAGGAAGGAAGGAAGGAAGGAAGGGAAGGAGAAAGGAAGGAAGGAAGAGAGACAGGAAGGAAGGAAGGAAGAAAGGAAGGAAGGAAGGAAGGAAAGAGACAGGAAGGAAGAGAGGGAGGGAAGAAGGAAAGAGGAGGGAGGGAGGAGAAGTAGGGAAGGAAGAAAGAAAAGGAGAGGGAGGGAGGAAGGAAGAAAAGAGACAGGAAGGAAGGGAAGGAGAAAGGAAGGAAGGAAGGAAGGAAGAAAAGGAGAGGGAGGGAGGAAGAAAAGAGAGACAGGAAGGAAGGAAAGAAGGAAAGAGACAGGAAGGAAGAGAGGGAGGGAAGAAGGAAAGAGGAGGGAGGGAGGAGAGGTAGAAAGGAAGGAAGAAAGGAGGAAAAGAGAGACAGGAAGGAAGGGAAGGAGGAAGGAAGGAAGAAAAGGAGAGGGAAGGAGGAAGAAAAGAGAGACAGGAAGGAAGGAAGGAGAGAGAGGGAGGAAGAAAAGAGGGACAGGAAGGAAGGGAGGGAGGAAGGAAGGAAGGAAAGAGGAGGGAGGGAAAAGAGGGGGGAAGGAAAGAAAATAGGAAGGAAGGAAGGAGAGGAAGGGATGGAAGTAAGTAGGACCCCAAATCCCCAAACCTTTTGGGGTTGACAGCAGGCCACCAGATCCCAAAAAATCAAGATGGCACCTGTGATGGCATGGGGGTGGGTGGGGTGAGTGGCTTTGCCCACTCCTCCATCCACGGTTGGCATTTTGACTTTGGTGACCTCTCCGTTGCAGCCCCAACCCACATCCTCGTCTCAGGGGGAATGGGAATGTCTTCCCCCCCCACCCCCAAACCACCACCGGGCAGGCGGGGCAGGGATGGAGAGGTTCTTACAAAAGTGACAGGATGGCGAGGACGAAAGTAATCAACGCCCCCGCTGACCTTCCCCCCCCTTTTCCCCCCCTCCAACGTTATACATGCCCGGGCTAATACACTTGAGCCCAGCTGCCTGGCAGCTGACCCCTCCCCAGGCCCCCTTGCTGACAAAAGGCCTATCTTCTCTCCACCTAAATGATTTAAATTCTAATCAAACATCATTTATAGTGCATCTCGCCCGGCCCCGTCTCCTGGGAACGGTTCCCACGTGAGCCGTTGCCAAGGCAACCAGGGGGGTCTCATTTCAGAAATGTCAGATTGCGTTATTGTCTTCACACTTCTCTTGATAACCTGGTGTCTCTCTCTCTCTCTCTCTCTCTCTTTTCTTTCCCCCTCCCCTCTTTTCCTTCCCTCCCTCATCTAACCGGTTTTCTGCTCTCTTCCCATCCTTCCATCCCAGGAGGAAAATGACCAGCTCGATGAGATGACCGGCTGCCTCTCCACCTCCTCTGCCTCTGTTGTCGCCATCCTTTTGCACACCAGTGTGCAATGCACACACACACACACACACACACACACAAGGTCTTGGGGTCCACCGCTGTTGCTGCCACAGCCCCATCCTCTCTGTCCTGCTTTGTGGGGGGGGGGTGTATCTGTGTGTGTGTCTGGTGTTGGTCATTTCATTTCCCTCGGTATGAAAATGAGACTTGTTTTGGCCTGTAATATTTGTTTCGGACAAATCTCTCTCTGGGACCCGGGGCTGTTAAGAGATGGCTACAGTTTTTTGGGGGGGGAATGGAGTCTCTCTGTAGCATCCCACCCTCCTCCATTTTGGAGATGAGACCTTGGGGGCAGGGTGATGGTGGAGGAAGAGGGGGCTTGGAGTAGGAAAGGCTGCAGGGAATTTATTTATCGAAAGGCTGAGATGCAGGAAGGACATTATTATTATTATTATTTTAAAAAAAGACTAGTGATAGAAAATGGAATTCTTCCTTTGCGGTAAAGGCCAAAGGATTGTGTGGGAGCTGAAGAGGATTTTTTCCCATCTCTCAAGGTCTCCTGTGCAACTCTATGGTTAGCCCCCCTTTTTGGAGTCGGCTTCATGTAATTTTGGACAACAAATGATATTTAATTTCCTCCAATAATTCTTCCTCCCTCCTCTCTTTTTCTTCCTCTGTCCCTCCCTTCCTTTCCTCCCTACCTTCCTCCATTCCTCTTTCTTCCTCTGTCACTTTCTTCCTTTCTCCTTCCCTTCCTCCCTACTTTCCTCCCTCCCTCTTTCTTCCTGTCCCTTTCTTCCTTTCTCCCTGCCTTCCTTCATCCCTTTCTTCCTTTCTCCTTCTCTAACCCACTCATTCATTCACTCACTCACTCTCCCTTAAATTAAACTCAGCTTTCAATGTCTTTAAGAACATGTCCAGTTGGGTTTTTTTCCTAGCACCTATCAGAAACAATTTCCTCATTGCCTTTTTCTAAGATATTTTTCCAGCTAATCCACCCGGCAGGAATTACCTTGTGGTCTCCCATCTAAAACTAACCAGATATATGACTTCTTTAGGAGCAGACTGGCGGTGAATGAAATGTCGAAACACAGAACAAGGCAGCAAGT
This sequence comes from Coluber constrictor foxii, assembly GCA_038048745.1. Taxonomy (NCBI): domain Eukaryota; kingdom Metazoa; phylum Chordata; class Lepidosauria; order Squamata; family Colubridae; genus Coluber; species Coluber constrictor. Next base: position 36,630 of record JAWJVD010000065.1, read on the forward strand.
TAACTCAAAGGTGTTTTTTCAAAAGGCAAGCGGAAGAAGAAGAGGAGGAGGAGGAGGAGAAGGAGGAGGAGGGGGAGAAGAAGAAGAAGAGGGGGAGGAGGAGGAGAAGAAGAAGAAGAGGAGGGGGAGAAGAAGAAGAAGAAGAAGAAGAAGAAAAGAAGGAGGAGGAGGACGAGGGGAGGTGAAGGAGGAGGACGAGGAGGAGAAGAAGGGGAGGAGGAGGAGAAGAAGAGGAGGAGGGGGAGGAGGAGGGGGAGGATGAGAAGAAGAAGAAGAAAAGAAGAAGAGGGGGGAATGAGGAGGAGGAGGAGGAGGAGGGGAGGACAAGAAGGAGGAGGAGAAGAAGACAGGAAGGGAAGGAGAGGAGGAGAAGAAGAAGAAAAGAAGAAGAGGGAGGAATGAGGAGGGAGGGGGAGAGAAGAAGAAGAAGAAGAAGAGGAAGAGGAAGAGGAAGAGGAAGAGGAAGAGGAAGAGGAAGAGGAAGAAGAAGAAGAAGAAGAAGAAGAAGAAGAAGAAGAAGAAGAAGGGGAGAGGGGAAGGAGGAGGAGGAGATTATTGTTTCTGGCCAGAACTGATGAAGCTTCTTGGATGAGAAGCAAAATATCTTTCTTCTTCTTTTTCTTCCCCAAGGGGGAAAAAAACAATCTAGTTTTTTTGAGACAACTATGACCCGGATGACTGAGCATCTCCACATACATTTAGAGTAATGTTGGCATTCTGCATCTCAAGAGCCAAGGTCATTGATGGCCCAACAAGCCAATGAGGTGATAACAAAGCTTTCAAGTGTTTGACTGTTTGCAACAGATAAGCACGGCCTGAAAAGAATCCATTAAAGCTCAATTCATTCCGTTCGTGTTTCACCAACAGAATATAAAGAAAGGAAAAAATGGGGCCTATTTCTCATGCGTGGTTATACATACAGGCACATTCCTAAGGGGGCAGCCATGGTTTTCCTATCAAGAATCATTATTTATGGGGAGCAGGGAAGACCTTTTGTTTAATTAAAAGCAAAACAAAGCGAGAAACTCCAAAATTATTTTCCCTCCAAACAGGGGCATCTGCAATCCCCCCCTCACAAAAATGGCATTGTTGACTTCAATCAAGACTGCATTTTGACCTTTTTTTAAAAAACCTGGGCGGGTTTTTAAACCTGGGGAATTTAAATCAGATATTTTAATTTATCTTTAAACATTAAGGAGGTTTAATTCGATTTTTTTAACAACAACAAAAAAAAAGAGGCAAAAATAAAATAAGTGTAAGTAACCTGCAGTTCGATTCACGGTCCAAGGGGTTGAAACTTTAATAATTCAAGCCTTAACCGAGGAGCTAAGAATGATTAAAAGTAGCATCTGAGAAAATATAGGCAGTTCAAGCAGGGTGGTTTTCTGTCAAATTAGGGCGTTTTGGTCCGATAAATTCAATATTTCCAGATTTTGAGGAAGCCCTTTAGGTATCGCTCTGAGGGCTCCAATATTCAAGGTGCTCCTGAATTCATCTGATGGCACAGAATGTTGAGTGTGTTAGAGTCAGCAAGCTTTTTATGGAATATAGAATAACAGAGTTGGGAGGGACTCTAACACAACCCCATAATTGAGCAGGAAACCCCTCTTTATGACCACCTCCAGTGATGGACTTCTCTACTTGAGTTTGAGTCAACAGCATCACGAAGAACAAAATATTCTGAGTTCAGAATAGCCGACTTGGAAGGGACATTTCTGGTCCAACCCCCCTAATCAATCGGAGACTGTCAAAGCGTGAATCAGCTTCGTTTCCCCCCTCCCCCAGGGAAACTGTAATTACTGTATTTTCCTGCGTATAAGACTACTTTCTAACACACAAAAATCTTCTCAAAATTCGGGGGTCGTCTTATACGCCGGGTCTCATTCTCCTGTAACCAGGCAGACCAGCCCATAAGGCTCTGACGAGCCTTAAATGGCTCTGAGGAGGGTCGTCTTATACGCCGGAAAATACGGTAATTAGAGGTGACTGGATCTTGTTTTCCATGGTGTATACTCTCAATGAAAGAAAACCCCAAGTATACGTTCTAAGAAAACATTTTTATTATAAAAGTAAAAAACCTAGCTAACTACATCGTGCTGGCTGTTTATCTCATAGACGGACAAAGGAGAAAGTAAGTCAGGAAGTTAGAAAGAAAGAAGGTGGACCTGCGTAGTAGCTCAGAAAATCACAAGACAGTCTTATCTTCAGAGATAAGGTTCTCCGGCAAGCTACCGTAATGTTCAGAATGGAAGCTCAGCTGGCAAATACAAATAACGCAGGGTGAAAATAGCCTCCCCAGGCTCCGCAGGCCCTCTGGAGGCCAGAAACAGGCCCATTTCTTGCCTTCCTGAACTTCTGGTAGGCCCGTTTTTCACCCTACCCAAGACTCCGCGCATACCTGCATCCAAAATGGGCTGCGTGGGGATTCCTTGGAGGAGCAGGGTGGCGTGGGCGGGGCAGGGCAGGGCCAGCCAGGAGTCGAATTTGGGGGTTCTCTGAACTGCACAGAATCTTAGCTAGAGGTTCTCCCGAACCCCTGCGATCCCCCAGAAGCCCACCCTTCCTTATGCCATTCCGGACAAATGGTTGTAGCTCCTCAAATACTGGAAGACTGCTATCATGTCACCCCCTTCCCTTCATTAAGCTAGATATACCTACTTCCCATCCCCTCCTGCTCTCCAATTTTGCAAGGGTGGTAAAGATATCATTCATAGATATTTGGTGGAAGATCATTTAGAAGACATACAACAGAACAACAGAGTTCGAAGGGACCTTGGAGGTCTTCTAGTCCAACCCCCTGCTTAGGCAAGAAACCCTACACTATTTCCAAAAAATGGCTGTCCCATCTCTTCTTAAAGACGTCCAGTGTTGGAGCATTCACAATTTCTGGAGGCGAGTCATTCCACTGGTTAATTGTTCTCACTGTCAGGACATTCCTCCTTAGTTCTAAGTTGCTTCTCTCCTTGATGAGTTTGCATCCATTGCTTCTTGTCCTGGCTTCAGGTGCTCCGGAGAAGAGGTTGACCCCCTCCTCTTTGCAGCAGCCCCTGAGATACTGGAACGCTGCTATCTTATCACCCCTGAGACCTTCTTTTAATTAAACTAGACATACCCACTTCCTGCCTGCAAGTCTACAGAGAAAACCCATCTATGCCCCATCTTCTTCAGTGAAGAACGGGATTGTCTTGTTTCTGATGGAATGTGAGCCACCCAGATGACTCTTCCCTTGCCTAGGCCGTTTCCTAGGAAAAGAAAAAAAAATAAACCCTTCCTGGCCCAGGCAGTTAATATTTAACTGAATCAAGAGCCATAAATATGGAAAATGGGACTTTTAATTAAATAAGCAGCTTTTTAAAAGGCCCTAGGGCCAGAGTGGCTTTTGTTTAAATATGATTGATTGGACACTCGTTCGCTTCTGCTTGTTAAAAAGCCCAAGAAGGAAGGCTGGTGGGGCCTGGTTTGCCTCCAACTGCCTGGCTGCTAATAGGGGGGAGCTTCAAGGTGGCCATAAGGGTAATTTCAAGAGGAAAGGTGAACGTCTCCCTGCTGTCCGGCTTAGCTCTTCTCGGAGGAGGAGGAGGAGGAGGAGGAGAGCTCCGTTGAACGGGGCTTGAGAGGAGGTGAGATGTGGGCCAGAAGATGGAGATGAATGTTCAATCAATCAATCAATCAGTCAAATCTATGAGGACCCAGACTGTTGAGGGCAATATGCTGATTCTGTAAACCGCTTAGAAAGAGCTGTAAAGCACATGGGAATGTAAGTCTAAGTGCTGTTGCTCTCTCTCTCATCTCTCATCTCTCATCTATCTATCTATCTACCAACTATCTATCTATCTATCTATCTGTCTGTCTGTCTGTCTGTCTGTCTGTCTGTCTGTCTGTCTGTCTGTCTATCTATCTATCTTCTATCTCTATCCATCCATCCATCTATATTATCTCTGTCTATTATGTCTGTCCGTCCATCCATCCATCGATCTCATATCTATCTATCTATCTATCTATCTATCTATCTATCTATCTATCTATCTATCTATCTATCTATCTATCTATCTATCTATCTATCTATCTATCTATCTATCTATCTATATCATCTATCATCTATCTATCTATCTATCTATCTATCTATCTATCTATCTATCTATCTATCTATCTATCTATCTATCTATCTATCTATCTATCTATATCATCTATCATCTATCTATCTATCTATCTATCTATCTATCTATCTATCTATCTATCTATCTATCTATCTATCTATCTATCTATCTATCATCTATCCATGTTTCCCCAAAAATAAGACCCTGTCTTATATTTTTTTGAATCCTGAAATCAGCGCTTGGCCTTTTTGCCATACGCTCAAAAGCCTGATTGGGCTTATTATTAGGGGATGTCTTATTTTGGGGAAAACAGGGTATCTATTTATCTCTATCTTTTTTATGTATACTATCTATATATATTATCTATTTTATCTATTCTTTCTATCTATCTATCTATCTATCTATCATCTATCTATCTATCTATCTATCTATCTATCTATCTATCTATCTATCTATCTATCTATCTATCCATCCATCCATCCATCCATCTATATTATCTCTCTCATCTGTCTGTCCATCCATCTCATCTCTATCATTTTTATATATACTATCTAATCTCTACCATCTTTTTATATATTCCATCCATCCATCCATCCATCCATCCATCCATCCATCCATCCATCGATATCTATCTATCTATCTATCTATCTATCTATCTATCTATCTATCTATCTATCTATCTATCTATCTATCTATCTATCTATCTATCTCTATTCATTCATCTATATTATCTCTCTCATCTTTCTATGTCTGTCCATCCATCTCATCTCATCTCTATCATCTTTTTATATATACTATCTATCTCTACCATCCTTTTATATATCCATTCCATCCATCCATACCTACCTACCTACCTACCTACCTACTTATCATCTATCTATCTATCCTCTTTCCATGAATGTTATGCAGTTTTTCTACAAGATCCCTCTAATGTGGATCCAGTCTCTAGGACTCTAGAAACACAGGCATGGGCCCTAATTGATCCCTTGTTACCCCTGGGTAACAAGACAAACCCAACCGGTTCTGAAAGCTTCATTTAAACAAGATTTCGTTTGGCATCTTGAATGTATAAGTCACCCTAACCCTTCTGAGCCTCTTGTTGTCCCACCCATCATTCAGCTCTGGGCTACACATTCTCTTTTATCTGTTTATTCCCTTGGCCAGCATGTTTTCACTTGGTCTCCCCAAGGTCTTTCTCACTCACCGCTACAAACACAAACTCAAGTTTCTTCCTTCCCAAGTCAGACAGACCAGTGGTCACCAACTGGTGGTCCGTGGGAAAATTTTGGTGGTCCACAAAAAAAAATATTTGCATTTTTTATATTGCACTTAAATCAGGGGTCCTCAAACTACAGCCCCTGGGCTGGATACGTACAATGAACGTTTGTGTTGCTGCAGAGAGCCTCCCCCTTCGGGGTCTTTTTGTGTGGGTCGGAGGGGGGCAGAAATTCCCACTTGGGGTCTGCTTCAGCCACCTGGTGTGGGGCTTTGGGCGAAGGCTGGAAGGAAGAGCCGCTGGTGGTGAAGAGCCGGAGGGCCTCATTCCAGTGGGACTGCATCATGGCCTGGAACTGGCTGACCATCTCAGCTCGCTGAGCCTCCAGGCGCCGGTACCTGGCCTTGCACTCCCGCAGGTCTTCCCTCTGCTTGGAAAGCCTATGCTCCTAGTCCTCAGTGAGGTGCTTCTGCTGAGCCTCCTCCTTGGCCAGATCCAATTTGAACTGAGCTGTTTGGCCAATTCTTTTTTTTTTTTTGTGGTGGCTGCTTAACTCCAACAACTGCTTCCTGTTGGGGCCCTAAGGAGCCCAGGTGAGGAGTGACTGGGAGAGGAGGGGCAAGTAGAGGCTAGCGAGGCGCCCCTTGACATGAGTGACATCGAGTTGGCCATGCCCACCCAGTCACATGACCACCTAGCCACGCCCACCCAGCCAGTCATTAGGCAGATCATATTAGCGGTCCGCAGGATTTAAAATTATGAATTTAGTGGTCCCTGAGGTCCGAAGGGTTGGTGACCCCTGACACAGCCAAGCATTCCTTTGGAGCAGGCCAAGTTTTCAAATTAGGTGCTTTTAGCCAGCAAAAAAAAAAAAAAAAAAGGGAGATCCTCCAAGCTATTGGGCAGGGGGAGGGGAGGGCTGGCTGCATTTCTACACAAAGCCCAGAGGCCTGTTCTCACCACAATTCTCTTCGCCTTCCCCATAATTCCTCCTTCCCCTTTGCTGCAAAGGCTACTTATCATCCTGTAGGACCAGCCACTCGCCCCGTTGCCATGGCAGCCACGGTGGCTTCACGAAGGCCCTCGTGAGTGATGGAGCAAGCAGGCGCCCCAAGGCTCTTTCCATAAAGCTGGGGAGATGGCACAAGGGGGCAGTGACGGGCAGTTGTAAATTGCCCTCGGAGTCGGCGTGCGGAGATGAAGCACAGCCCGGGCCTCTCAGCCGAGAGAGAGAGAGAGAGAGAGAGAGAGAGAGAGAGAGAGAGAGAGAGAGAGAGAGAGATGGCTGAGGAAATATCACAGGTTGCTTCGGCCCGTTGATGGAGCAGCAGCGTCCTCCCCGCGGACCGACAAACCCATTCAGGCGCGCTGGTGCAGATCTGGCTGGCATCGCCGCCTAGGGAGCCCCCAATCCTGCAGTCGGTTCCTTCTCAAAAAAGGGCTTGTATATAGATTTCAGAATACAGCCTTGGAAGGGGCCTTGGAGGTCTTCTAGTCCAACCCTCTGCTTAGGCAGGAAACCCTACACCACTTCAGACAAATGGTTATCCATCCTCTTCTTAAAAACTTCCAGTGTTGGAGCATTCACAACTTCTGGAGGCAAGTTGTCCCACTGATTAATTGTTCTGACTGTCAGGAAATTTCTCCTTAGTTCTAAGTTGCTTCTCTCCTTGATGAGTTTCCACCCATCGTTTCTTGTCCTGCCTTCAGGTGCTTTGGAGAATAGCTTGACTGCCTCTTCTTTGGGGCAGCCCCTGAGATATTGGAAGACTGCTATCATGTCTCCCCTCGTCCTTCTTTTCTCTAGACTAACCATACCCAATTCCTTCAACCGTTCTTCATATTTGTGGTTTTCTTTCCTTCTCTTTCCTTAATTTTTTCCTCCACATTCTTATCCCAATAGCCCCAGAGGGCAAGACAAAAAGTAATGGCCAGAAGGGGGTTAAGGAGACAGCCAACTATGTTCATGTTAGAAATAGTCCTTGATTTACGGCCACCACGGACTCCCAAATTTCTGCCAGTAAGCGAGACAGATGTTAACGGAATTTTTGTCCCATTTTATCAGCTTTCTTCTCCCATTTGCTAAAGGGAATTCCCCGCAGTTGTTAGGTTAGGAACATGGTCCATGAGCCAATCCGGCTTCCCCATTGGTTGGTCGGAAGGTTCGCCCAAGGGAATCCTGTGACCACGGGACACTGCGACCATCATAGATAGGAGTCAAGTTGCCCAACGTCTGAATCTTGATTGCATGATCGTGGGGATGGCGGCAAAGGATGGAACTGTGAAAAACAGTCGTTAAGTCCCTTTTTTCCAGTGCCGTCGTAAACCTGGAACGGTCACTAAGCATAACTGTTGTAAATTGAGGACTACCTGTACTGTTTTGCAATCCATCACAGGCATTTGCTCCCCAATCAAGACGAATGAATGGTTTTCTACAGAAGTTCAGATGGAGAGAGAGAAAGAGATGAAGTGTTGTGGCCCGTCAGTGGCCGGTGCAGATTGTAGCTGATTCCCACAAGGAGGCTGGTGTGGTGATGCTCGAGTGCAGCTGGCGCTCGAGTCGGACAGTGAGGAGGCCGGAGAAGAGGTGGTGCCAGAGGTGGGGATTCAGCCAGGGCCTTCAGAACCTCCAGAAACTCCTTTAAGTGAAGAGGAGGAAGAGGAGGAGCCTCTTCTCAATGCACGGGCACGCAGAGCTGCCAAAAGGCAGAAGTGGCTCCTCAGGAGGAAGTCTCCTCGAGAGTAAGGCTGGGGGCTAATTGGCCACTCCTTTAGCCTATTTAAGGAGGAATGCCGACTGAAGCAATTTGCAGGGAACAACTTTAGTTCATTCTCCTTCGCGTCTGGATTCTCTGCAAATTGCTTCTGGGCTTTCTGCCAACTCTAGTAAGAGTGTGATTGACTTATCTTAGAATATTGGTAGGCTGTTAAGACAGTTCATTAACAGCCTTTGAACGATAAAGACTTAAGTTATTTGAGTAAAATAAGCTTGGTATAGAGTTTGTGCGTTCTTTGGGGTCCATAGCTGGGGCAGAACATGAAGATGAGGTCCTTCAGAATTCAGGGTTCTCACCCTTCAGGACTTTGGGATGGATATCGCCAGTTTATGTCTCTCTATGAACCTCTCTCTAACAAGCAGATGTTGGGACCTGTCCTTTCCCCCCTTTCAGCTGGAAACCTGCCCTCGTTTCTCAGGCTGTGTGATGAAGAGTCTCGCCGTTGCCATCTGTATGCGAAATACTAAATATTGTTATTTTTTAATTTTTTTTAATTTGATTTATATGCTGCCCTTCTCCGAAGACTCAGGGCAGCTTACAATGCATTAAGCAATAGCCTTCATACTTTTGTATATTTATATTTATACAAAGTCAGCTTATTGCCCCCAACAAACTGGGTCCTCAATTTACCCACCTTATAAAGGATGGAAGGCTGAGTCAACCTTGAGCCTGCCTGGGATTGAACTCGCAAGTAATTGCAGCAGCTGGATCTTAAATGCTGCCTTTGTAGGAGGCATTACTCCCCTACGCTACTCAGGCTAGCTATTTATTTATTTATTTATTTATTTATTTATTTATTTATTTATTTATTTATTTATTTATTTTTTATTTATTTATTTATTTATTTATTTATTTATTATTTGCCCTGACAATGACAATCTCTTTAGCGGTTGTGTTAGGACACCGCGGGAAGCTAAGATTTTGCTTAAACAAGAACACATTTCCTTAATTTGGGTACATCTGTAGCTTGCAACCCCTGAATCGGGGGTGAAATGCTACCGGTTCAGACCGGTTCAGGAGAACCGGTAGTAATAAAAGCACGAACCGGTAGTAAAAACATGGTTAAAAAATCCCTCCCTCCCTGTTCTACTTACCTTAGAAAAGGCGTAAGCCTCCTTTTTCAGCGCTGTGCGGTAGTGCCTGCGGTGTGCATGCGAGCGAAGTGTGTGTTTGTTGCGCATTGCGCATGCAGTGCATTTGATGTGCACTGCGCATGAATCAAACCAATAGCGAAGTGAAGCGGTAGCAGATCTTGCAGCATTTCACCCCTGCCCTGAATCAACTTGGGTTTCATGACTGGAAGCCATCTTTTTCGTTGGACGTTCAGGCCTGGCTTAGGACCAGGGTACTTACGAGACCACCTTGTGCCACCGATAGCCTCTCACCGTCCAGTCCGTTCCCACAGAGAGGGGCTCCTCAGGGTGCCGTCGGCCAAACAGTGTCGACTGGCGGCCCCCAGGGAGAGGGCCTTCTCTGTAGGGGCACCTGCCATCTGGAATGAGCTCCCCCCGGAGATACGGAGAATTGAGGACTTACGCACTTTCCGCCGCGCCCTAAAAACGCTTCTATTCCAACAGGCGGGGCTGGCCTAACTCTCCCTTTTAAATTGGTTTTAAATTGGGTTTTTAAATGTTTATATGAATTGGTGGTTTTAAATTTTCGAGCCTAAATTTAATCTTTTTAAATAGTTCTTACCTTTTGTATGTAAATTGTATTTTATTTTTGGCTGTTCACCGCCCTGAGTCCCTCTGGGAGTAGGGCGATATACAAATTTAAACAAATACTGTATTTTCCTGCGTATAAGACTACTTTCTAACACATAAAAATCTTCTCAAAAGTCGGGGGTCGTCTTATACGCCGGGTCTCATTCTCCTGTAACCAGGCAGACCAGCCCGAAAGTCTCTGATGAGCCTTAAATGGCTCTGAGGAGAGTAGTCTTATACACCCAGTCGTCTTATACGCCGGAAAATACGGTAAATAAATAAATAAATTTACTGCTGTGGGAAACTGGGAGGGAGGGATTGTATGGAGCCAGAGTGATATATATATATCAGGCAGGCCTAAGCACGTTAACTGGGAATGATTAAAATATTATATAATTCTGGGTTTTATTTATTTGGGCTAAACTATGCTATAATTTTAATTATCAATTTTATGATGTTTATGTATCTTTTATTTTTTCTTGACTGTACACCGCCTTGAGTCCTGCGGGAGAAAGGCAGTATAGAAATAAATAAATAAATAAATAAATAAATAACATTCTTTTCTCAAGGAGTCAAGGACTGGATTTGGTAAGCATCTCCAATTGGGACGGTGCTTTGATTGGACCACATGATGGACATGTGAGTGGTGGGTAAGGACTGGGACTTTCCTTTGGGTGGGGAAAACCTGGAAACTTTCAGATTCGGGTTTTCCCAGATGTGCCAATATGACATCTCTAATATAATGGAACTTTGAGGAACTTCAAGCCTCGAAGTTTTCTTTCGCTGCGGGTGTTCCTTGGGACCCTGACGTTGGGTTTCCGTTTTTATTCATTTTATTTTTCCTTCCGAAACAACAACATTTTGATGAAGGTGGAAAGAATGGAGCCTGGATACTAATGTCAAAAACATTTCAATTTCGAGACGTTATTTTCAACGCTGAGGTTGGGTAAGATGTGGGAAAGTTCCCACTGGACAAACGAACAAACAAACAAACCCAGAGAGGAACTAATGTCACTTCTCTTGATGGCCACTGAGAATTATTCTGTGCTCCCTTGGCAGGTGGCGACCCTTTAAATTCTCGTGATGGCGTGTTGGTCCATTGAACCGCCATCTTGAAATCACAGAGTCTTGCCAGTTGCCACAGGGAAACCCGATAAGAAGGCTGCAGACGAAACCGTTCCCACGCAGAGAGACAGCTTCCTTGGGATTTAATAGCTGTAGTATGGTGTGACATTTGGGTTTTACTCACTGGAGAAAGGAGCACTAATTAGTTCTTGGTTTCACTGCAGTAAAAGGAAAACTCAATGTTTTATGGAGTGCTAAAGACATCTGTGGCAGAGTTCTCCGTCGAGTCCAACATGGTGCTGTTGAAATTCAATCTCACTCCACCTCCAATTGTTGGAAGAGGAGAAGGAGGAAGAAGAAGAAGAGGAAGAGGAAGAAGAAGAGAAGGAAGAGTTAGAAGAAGAAGAAGAAGGAGAACAAGAAGAAGAAGAAGGAGGAGGAGGAGGAGGAGGAGGAGAGGAAAGGGAAGAGGAAGAAAAAGAAGAGAAGGAAGAGTTAGAAGAAGAGGAGGAGGAGGAAGAGTTAGAAGAAGAGTTAGAAGAAGAAGAGGAAGAAGTAGAAGAAGAAGAGGAAGAGTTAGAAGTAGCAGAAGAAGAAGAGGAAGAAGAAGAAGAAGAAGAGAAGGAAGAGTTAGAAGAAGAAGAGGAGGAGGAGGAGGAGGAGGAGGAGGAGAAGAGGAAAGGGAAGAGGAAGAGGAAGAAAAAGAAGAGAAGGGTTAGAAGAAGAGGAGGAGGAGGAAGAGTTAGAAGAAGAGTTAGAAGAAGAAGAGGAAGAAGTAGAAGAAGAAGAGGAAGAGTTAGAAGTAGCAGAAGAAGAAGAGTTAGAAGAAGAAGAAGAAGAGAAGGAAGAGTTAGAAGAAGAGGAGGAGGAGGAGGAGAAGGATTGCAGGAGGATGTCAGTTATGATTGGCAACAATTTCAGAAAGAGCAATGACTGGCCCAAAGACAGGATTAGAACCTCCAGTCTATTTTCAAGGGTGTATAAAAGGGTTAAATGTAAAGGTTCCCCTCGCACATATGTTCCAGTCGTTCCTGACTCTAGGGGGCGGTGCTCATCTCCGTTTCAAAGCCGAAGAGCCAGCGCTGTCTGAAGACGTCTCCGTGGTCATGTGGCCAGCAGGACTCAATGCCAAAGGCGCACGGAACGCTGTTCCCTTCCCACCAAAGGTGGTTCCTGTTTTTCTACTTGCATTTTTTTTTACGTGCTTTTGAACTGCTAGGTTGGCAGAAGCTGAGACAAGTCACGGGACCTCATCCCCTGATGCGGCACTAGGGATTCGAACCGCTGAACTGCCCACCGTTCAATCGACAAGCTCAGCGTCTTAGCCACCGAGCCACCACGTCCCTTATAAAAGGGTTAGGATTAGGGTAGAAATGTGAAACTATACAGACTCCACCTCAAAACGGTAGAGAACCACAACAATGGTGGTCGGAAAGGATTCTGGGAATAGAAGTCCACCCATCTTCGTAGGTTGCCACAGGTTGGGAAGACCTGTTCCAGAAACCTAGACTTGCCCCCCCTCTCCCCATTTCATCATATTCCTCATTCATACTCCGCCAGTCTTCCTCTCGCCAACGGAGCCTTCCGGAATCATCTTGAGAATCATCTCTTCTCAAGATCCGTTTTTACGCTTCCTTTCCTTCACACCTTCCGAAGAAAATCACCTCTTTTCTTAATTCTCGAAAATTCTTAATTTTCTTGTCAAGCTGCCTGGACAAGTTTCTGCCGTTCGCGAGCCCCCCTTCCCACTTTCATATTTATATATATATATATAAATATATAATAAAATGGGGGGTGGGGGCATTGAATGTTTCAAGGAGAAAATCCCCTCACTAACATGGCTTGGCCGGAGGTGAGAATGAGATTCAGCTGTCTTTCTTTAAGGCCCGGTGAGAGTTGTAGATGTCACACCTCGGGGAGGCGGTAACTGGATTCTAAGACGTCCTTGCGGATTCCCTGCACTGTGACTTTGCTTCATTTTGTGACGCGGGGCCTGCCTACTTCTCACAGTCGGACTCTGCAGGCGAGCATTGTTGCCGTGTTTTTAACACACCCACACCGTTCTGATGTCTGCCTCCACCAGCCAGAGGCGTAAGTTAGGCACCTATTAGCTTGGTTCAGTTGTGTCCCCAAATCCATGACCAAGAATCCATTCCGCGAAATTTTTATGTGATGTGATGTAATGCAAGAAAGGCCTTGGGAGACTGGGATGAACAGATTAACAGAGTTGGAAGGGACCTTGTAGGTCATCTAGTCCAACCCCCCCCCCCCCCCACGCAGGAGACCTTACGCCATTTTGGTAGTCCAGTCTCTTCTTGAAAGCTTCCAGATGGTCAGAGAAGAGACTGCATAGCTCAGAGCTGCATAACGGGCACAGCAAATGGCTCAGGAGCAGCGGTGGGTTTCAATTTCGTTTGCTGCCGGTTGCGTAGAGACATCCGGGGTGGGGTGGGCAGAGAGCCTCCCACCGCCGCCGCTACAGATTCGCCCGAACCGACCGGTTCGCAACCCACCAGTGCTCAGGAGGCAACTGGATTTGTTTTTCTTTGAAGACATTTCGCTTCTCGTCCCAGAAGCTTCTTCAGCTCTGACGTGGATGGTGGGGAAGGGAAGGATTGATACTCCTTGCAGACAGCTGGTCCTTTGCATCCTTTGAGAGGGTCGTTGAGGCCACTTGGAGATTTATATGACCAGCTGTTGCGGTTAAATGGGGAAAATGGGGAGAAAGCAGACATCAAAAAGGAAGGAATATTTTAGATTATTATTCGGATGGGTCCATTCACAACATTCTTTTTAGAGCAATTATGTACATTTGCCCCCACCCCCCAAAAAAACCCCATACACATTATTTTTTTAAAAAAGGGGGAGTGGGAGGAATACTTGATTGATGGGACGGTATCTGTTTTCCCAGATTGGCAGGTGACAAGGAGAATTTTAAGGCACGATCGTTTCCTTCTGGCTATTTGTCCCGAAGCATCTTCTTTTAAGAGATCCAGTTGGAATTTAAAATATTTGTTGTCTTCCTGTTGTCTCCTTGATTATCGTTTGGCTCTGAAGTGAAGGAGGGAGAGAGGGAGGGAGGGAGGGAGGGAGAGAAGGAGAGAGGGAGGGAAAGAGGGAAAGGGAGGAAGCGAAAGGGGTAGGGAAGGAGGGGTGAGAGAGAGGAGGAGGAGAGAAGGAGGGAAAGAGGGAGAGGGAGGAAGCGAAAGGGGTAGGGAAGGAGGGGTGAGAGAGAGGAGGAGAGAAGGAGGGAAAGAGGGAGAGGGAGGAAGCGAAAGGGGTAGGGAAGGAGGGGTGAGAGAGAGGAGGAGGAGAGAAGGAGGGAAAGAGGGAGAGGGAGGAAGCCAAAGGGGTAGGGAAGGAGGGGTGAGAGAGAGGAGGAGAGAAGGAGGGAAAGAGGGAGAGGGAGGAAGCGAAAGGGGTAGGGAAGGAGGGGTGAGAGAGAGGAGGAGGAGAGAAGGAGGGAAAGAGGGAGAGGGAGGAAGTGAAAGGGGTAGGGAAGGAGGGGTGAGAGAGAGAAGGAGAAGAGAGGGAGGGAAAGAGGGAGAGGGAGGAAGTGAAAGCAGTAGGGAAGGAAGGGTGAGAGAGAGGAGGAGGAGAGAAGGAGGGAAAGAGGGAGAGGGAGGAAGTGAAAGCGGTAGGGAAGGAGGGGTGAGAGAGAGAAGGAGGAGAGAAGGAAGGAAAGAGGGAGAGGGAGGAAGTGAAAGCGGTAGGGAAGGAGGGGTGAGAGAGAGAAGGAGGAGAGAAGGAAGGAAAGAGGGAGAGGGAGGAAGTGAAAGGGGTAGGGAAGGAGGGGTGAGAGAGATGGGAGAGAAAGGAAAGGACAGAGAGGGAGAGAGATAGGGAGGGAAAGAAAGGAAGAGTGTGAGGGACAAAAAAGGGGCAGGGAGGAGGGAGAGAAATAGTTGGTTACAAAACTGCATTTAATCCCTCTGGAGAGACCAGGATGTCGTAACATCAAATGTATGAAGCAACAAACACAATTGTGATGTCCCACCAATCCGCTGCCGATGCAAAAACCCAGGAAACCAGCAGCCCAATTCTCTACTGCAGAGAGACCCCACTGTCCACCATGAGGGTGACATCCCATAAACCACGCCAGCATCCTACAGCATTTGTTTCTCCCAGGAAGGAAGGGAGGGAGGGAGGGAGGAAAGAAGGGAGGGAGGGAGGGAGGGAGGAGAATGAAAGTGAAAGAGGAGGGAGGAAGGAAAGGAGGAAGAAATGGAAGGAAGGAGGAAAAGGAAAGTGAAACAGAGGAGGAAGGGAGGAAGGAAAGAAGGAAGAAATGGAGGGAGAGAGGAAAATGAAAGTGAAACAGGAGGAAGGGAGGAAGGAAAGAAGAAAGAAATGGAGGGAGGGGGAGAATGAAAGTAAAACAGAGAGGAAGGGAGGAAGGAAAGAAGGAAGAAATGGAGGGAGAGAGGAGAATGAAAGTGAAACAGAGGAGGAAGAGAGGAAGGAAAGAAGGAAGAAATGGAGGGAGAGAGGAGAATGAAAGTGAAACAGAACGAAGGCAGGAAGGAAGGAAGAAAGGAAGGAAGGAAAGAAGGAAGGAAGGAGCAAGGAGGAGGAGGAGGAGGAAAAACCAGATCTGCCAGGCTGAGGCGCACCAGGGCGAAAATCCGGCACCCAGCCTTAAGCATTCACCAGCCAGTGAATTTCCAAGGGATTTGTAGTAATTAGATGACAAAATGCAGGCAAATCTCAAAGCTTGCCGAAGATGTTACTCAGGGGTCAAAGACTTGACACTCCGGGCTGGTAATTTGTAAGTGTCAATCACGCTCAGCCATCAGACAAACCGCTCAGCATTCTCACCAAATTCAGCCTCTTTGGCCTTTGGCCATCCTCTGGCTTCTTATCCTTGCAATGCCATTCGCAGGGCGTAGGGCTGCATGCAAATCCGGCAGCTGCCCCCTCGCATAGCTGCAGAAAACTAGAGACTGTGCCTGCCCACCCTTTTTCCTGGTTTTTCAAATGCATTCGTTTCTGCTTCCTCTCCGCCACTATAGGCCGTCCTCGACTTACGACGGTTCGTTTAGTGACCGTTCGAAAGTCACACCGTCCCTGATAAAAAACCCCCAACGTGACTTAGGGCTGTTTTCCGCACTTGTGACGGCGGCAGCCACCCTGCGGTCACGCGATTAAAATTCGGACGCTTGGCCCGACTCGTATTTACGACGGTTGCAGTGTCCCGGGGTATGTGTGTGTCATTTGTTCCACTTTCATGACCTTCCGACAAGCAAAGTCCATGGGGGAGTGGGGGAGGAAATCAGATTCGCTTAACGACTTGTGTTGCTAATTTTACAACAGCAGGGATTCACTTAACATCTGTAGCGAGAGAGGTTGTAAAAGAGGGAGGGGGAGAAATTCACTTAACAGCTGTCTCACGTAGCGACAGAAATTTTGGCTCCATATTTTATTTTAATTTTTTTTAATTTTATTATATTAATTATATTTATTATATTATATTATATTATATTATATTATATTATATTATATTATATTATATTATATTATATTATATTATATTATATTATATTTATTATATTATATTATATTATATTATATTATATTATATTATATTATATTATAATTTATTTTATTATTTTATTATTATTTTATTTTATTATATCTTATCTTATCTTATCATCTTATTTTATTTTATTTTATTTTATTTTATTTTATTTTATTTTATTTTATTTTATTATTTTATTTTATTTTATTTTATTTTATTATTTTTATGCCGCCCTTCTCCGGAGACTCAGGGCAGCTTACAATGCGTTAAGCAATAGCCTTCATACTTTTTTGTATATTTATACAAAGTCAGCTTATTGCCCCCACAAACTGGATCCTCAATTGACCTCCCTTAGAAAGGATGGAAGGCTGAGTCAACCTTGAGCCTGGGGAGATTCGAATTTACAGTCATTGCAGACAGCTGGAGTTAAATTACAATGCATTAGTCTGCTGAGCTATCCAGGCTCCATTGTTGGTCGTCAGCCGAGGACTGCCTGTATAAGGCATTAGGTTTGCTTTTGAACTCACCAAGGTTATCGTTAACCAACGATAGGGATTGTCCAACCGATCCGTTTAGCGACGGTTCAAGGTTATGACGGCACTGGAAAAAGGGGACTTAGGGCCAGTTTTTCTTTGAGCCTGAAATGTATGTTGTTAAGTGAGAAATGTTGTTGGGTTGTGCCCCATTTTACGACTACGAATACCATGTTGGATTTCGACTCAGGAGACCCTGGTATACCCAATGTTATTTAAAGAAGAGAAGGTCTTGATCTATGGAGATATTTTGGATACTCAAGACAGACTGAAGACACTGGAACAACTGAGATTGGAGGGGTGTAACAGACTGGTGGGCCTACACTCAAATACACTCAAGACTTTTTTTTAAAAAAAATCATTTATTTATTTAGTTTAGTTTAGTTTATTAGATTTATATACCGCCCTTCTCCTGACGGACTCAGGGCGGTGAACAGCCAAACATTAAAACATTAAAATACAAACAATATAAAAGTTAAAAATAATCTAAAAACGTAATTAAATCAAATTTTGGCTTCCCCAAATTTAAAATCCCTCCTAAAATTCCCCCATTAAAATCTACGTTAAGCCAGCCCGGCTTCCTGGAATAGAAAAGTCTTTAATGTCTTGCGGAAAGTGCGGAGGTCTGGGATTAATCAAATCCCTGGGGGTAACTCGTTCCAGAGGGCGGGAGCCCCCACAGAGAAGGCTCTCCCCCTGGGGGTCGCCAGTCGACATTGCCTCACCGACGGCACCCTGAGGAGACCCTCTCTATGAGAGCGTATTGGCCGGTGGGAGGTTATCGGTGGCAGAAGGTGGTCTCGTAAGTACCCGGGTCCTAAGCCATGGAGCGCTTTAAAGATGGGAACCAAGACCTTGAAGCGCACCCGGAAGACCACTGGCAGCCAGTGCAGCTCGCACAGGAGAAGTGTCACATGGGAGCGCCAAGTCGCCCCCATAATCACCCGCGCGGCCGCATTCTGGACCAGTTGGAGCCTCCGGGTGGTCCTCAAGGGGAGCCCCATGTAGAGAGCATTACAGTAGTCCAGGCGAGAAGTGACCAGGGCATGAGTGACTGTGCATAAGGAGTCCCGATCCAGAAAGGGACGCAACTGGCGTATCAGGCGAACCTGATAAAAAGCCCCCCTGGCCACGGCCGTCATATGCTCTTCTAAAGACAGCCGTGGATCCAGGAGGACGCCCAAGTTACGAACCCTCTCTGTGGGGGGCAAAGACTCGCCCCCAATAGCCAGCGAAGGCACCAACTGGCTATATCGGGACGCCGGCATCTACAGCCACTCGGTCTTGGAAGGATTGAGTCCGAGTAACTATGGCTTTATCGTTTCATAAAAAGAATTTTCAAATATTATATGATAGCACTCCTTTCATGTTTCATCTTTCATTTCCATGTTTTATTATCTAGCCCTTGATGAAATAAATCCCATATCTCCCCATTTGACTTTGGCTGGTCAGAAGGTCGTAAAAAGGGGATCAAGGGACCCCCACCCCGGGATGGTGCAGCCGTCATAAATGTGAGAGCCGTCAAGCCTCCGAATGTAAATTGCGTTGATCCCGGGAGATGCTGCGATGGTCGTGTGAAAAAACGGTCACAAGTTGCCTTTTTTCGCCACCAGTGCTGTTGCAACCTCAAATTGTCACTAAATGGACTGTTGTAAGTCGGGGACTATCTATCCGTAATTGTGAATTTCTGCTGTCCGCTTTGGCTGTTCCGTGTCTATTGTGCTGGCTGCGCCCCCTGGTGGCGAAAGAAACTAATAAAATGGAAGGAGAAATTTTGGGAACAGAAGCTGCACAATGTCGAGAGAGCATAGAAAGCAGCCGAGAACTGAATTCGTTAATAGCGATCGCACTTAAGACTTATATGCCGCTTCACAGTGCTTCTAAGCGGTTTACAGAGTCAGCATCTTGCAAACGCCAACAATCTGGGTCCTTAATTTACCAACCTTGGAAGAATGGAAAGCTGAGTCAACCTTGAGCCGGTCAGGATCGAACTCCTGACAGTTGGCAGAGTTAGTCTGCAATAATGCATTAATAGATAGATAGATAGATAGATGATAGATAGATAGATAGATAGATAGATAGATAGATAGATAGATAGATAGATAGATAGATAGATAGATAGATAGATAGACAGATGATAGATAGATAAACAGTGAGAGACAGAGAGATAGACAGACAGATAGATAGATAGGACGGATAGACAGACAGACAGACAGATACAGAGATAGACAGACATAGATAGCAATAGCACTTAGACCTATATACCACTTTACAGCTCCCTCTAAGTGGTTTCCAGAGTCAGCCTCTTGCCCCAACATCTGGGTCCTCATTTTACCCACCTCAGAAGGATGGAAGGCTGAGTCAACCTTGAGCCTGGTGAGATTTGAACTGCCAAACTGCAGGCAGCCGGCAGGCAGCAGAATTAGCCTGCAGTACTGCACTGTAACCACTGTGCCACCATGACAGATAGATAGATATAGATTGATATATAGATACAGATATATAGAGAGAGACAGATAAACAGGGAGAGACAGAGAGATAGACAGACATAGATAGCAATAGCTCTTAGACTTATATACTGCTTCACAGAGCTTTGCAGCCTTCTCTAACCGGTTTACAGAGTCAACCGCTTGCAAACCCCAACAATCAGGGTCCTCGTTTTACCGACCTCGGAAGGATGGAAGGCTGAATCAACCTTCAGCTGGTCAGGATCGAACTCCTGGCAGTGGTCAGAGTTAGTCTGCAATAATGCATTCATAGATAGATAGATAGAGAGAGAGAGAGAGAAAGAGAGAGAGAGAGAGGATGGATATAGAGTGGATGGATGGATAGACAGACAGAGATGATAGATAATAGATAGATAGATATAGATATATAGATATATAAACGAACAGTGAGAGACAGATAGACAGACATAGATAGCAATAGCTCTTACTTATATACTGCTTCACAGCAATTTGCAGCCCTCTCTAAGCGGTTTACAGAGTTAGCCTCTTGCCCCCCAACAATCTGGCTCCTCATTTTACCGACCTCGGAAGGCCGGAAGGCCGAGTCAACCTTGAGCCAGTGAGGATCAAACTCCTCGATCCTCGAAATGAATATAACTCACGGCATTCTCTGGCATGGTTTTTGTTTCTCTAGAAAAGTGAAGAATTTTACTCTCTAGAATTCTTTGGTTGAAAATTCTGGGTAAATGAGCTCCACCTTTCCTGGAGACCTCAGCTTGAAGAGACCAAAGCTGATGGTTGAGTTAGATGGACGCATTGTCTAACCTGGTGCTCATCCTACGAAGATGAGGGGGTTCAAACTATTTTCCAAAGCCCCAACAGTCAAGACAAGGAACGATGGATGGAAACTAACCAAGAAGAGAAGCAACCCAGAACTAAGGGAGAATTTCCTAACGGTGAGAGCGATCAACCAACGGAATGACTTGCCTTCAGAAGCTGTGAGGGCTCCATCACTAGAGACGGGACAACCATTAGTCTGAAACACAATAGGTCTCCAGCTCAAGCAGGGGGTTAGAAGACCCCCAAGGCCCGTTCCAATTATTATTCTACGTTCTCCTGAGTGACCTTCTCATGAGGAGAACGTTCCAAGAACATTACTTTCCCTTTTGTTGTTATTGTTGTTGATTGCGAAGTCGTGTCCGACCCATCGCGGCCCCATGGACAACGTTCCTCCAGGCCTTCCTATCCTCTACCATCCTCTGGAGTCCATTGAAGCTCTGCTTCTGGGACTCCATCCAGCCACCTCCTTCTCTGCTGTCCCTTTCTTCTTTTGCCCTCCATTGTTCCCAGCTTTAGGCTCTTCTCCAGGGAGTCCTTCCTTCCTTCTCATTAGGTGGCCAAAGTATTTGAGTTTCCTCTTCAGGATCTGGCCTTCTAAAGAGCAGTCAGGGTTGATGTCCTCTAGGACTGACCGGTTGGATCGCCTTGCAGTCCAAGGGACTCTCAGGAATCTTCTCCAGCACCAGAGTTCAAAGGCCTCCATTCTTTGGCGCTCAGCCTTCCTTATGGTCCAATTTTCACAGCCAAACACTGCAACTGGGAAAACCATCGCCTTGACTATACGCACTTTTGTTGGCAGGGTGATGTCTGCTTTTTAGAATGCTGTCTAGATTTGCCATAGCTTTCCTCCCCAGGAGGAAGCGTCTTTTAATTCCTTGGCTGCTTACTTTCCCTACCGGTTCACAAAGGTGAGTGCCCATGCGCTTTGCTTATGCACGGGGCTTGCACGCATGCACGCAGCTTGAAAACGTACCTAAATAGGACAGCATAGCGACCGGCGAGTGGGCCCCACCTGCAGGTCACTACTACCATTTCGCCCGAACCGGCTGAATACACCTCTGATTCCAAGATGGCCTTCCCCAACCTGGCTGAATCAACCCATCGGACATTAACTAGGCCGCCTTTTTCTCGCCGCCGCTCCCTGCAGTTTTCATTTTCATTCTTCTAACCAGAAAGGGTCTAGATTTTGCCCCAAATCTTCGACCCGCCGCCTGAAGACGTTAACCGAGGCGTGTTCTGCCAACGGGGAGCCCCGACGGAAAGCTGCTAAGCTGTCAAATCTGCCAGCTCTGCTTCTCTTCCGTCCGCCTGTTAACCGAGTGCCGCCTATTATTTTGCTGGCACACGGAGGCTCGGTTTGCATATTTCGCCGATTCAGGTCACATCCCCTTCACACACACACACACACACACACACACACGCACGCACGCACGCCTGCCGTAGCCAACGTCTGTTGATATTCTCGGTCCCTTGCCCAATTCCAGTCTGAGGTGAAAGCCTTCCTTATTAGCCAATTTGGATACCCATTTACTGTGAATTACTCAGCCTGATTATTATTCATGAATGGATAAATCTGAAATCGCAAGTTCCCCGCTAGGCTGTTTCTTGTTCTCTCCCCGCACTCTCCCCCCCTCCCCCGGCTCATCCTCTCTCCGGCTCCTGAAATGAATATATTTGAAAAGGAAAACAGAAGGCCGCGGATCAAACACACCGCTTCGATATACCGCGAACACCACCGGGCGTCTCGAGAAAACATGTCAGCCTGGCAAAGGCACTGTTTACCTCACGGGTGCGACATGCCAAAAATAAATAAATAAATAAATAAATAAATAAATAAAAGCGGCACCCAAACAGTCTGGCATCCCCCCCCCCCGTGTTGGCAACAAACCAAGCCAGGACTTCCCTTTATGGTAATGCTGGGTTTGGAATGGCGGTGATCCTTTCCCCAGCTAGGCCGGGAAAGCTGCTAATCCAATTAACACATCTTGGGTTTAAATTCTTCCTTTCCTTTGTCCTTCGCTCCCTGGAGGGAAAGCTCTGTCAAATCGATCGGCCCGGAGAACTCGACAGCAAATCCCTTCGGCCGACAAGGAGACCTGTGTAGCCTCCTGACTTATTTTTGCAATCCGACCGGAGCTGAGAACAGCGTTTATTTACCACCTGTCCTATACCGAGGACTGTTGTGTAGCCCGCCGGCCTCGTGGCTGTAACTCACTGCTGTGTGACACTGCTGTTACACAGTTAAAATATAAAACACCACAACAACCCCCCCCACCTTTCTCCCCCCCAGGATATTTAAAAACAATAAAGCTATTAAAACCAGTTCAAATCGTAGCCCTATTCCACAAGGCATTTTGTTAGGGAGATAAAACGGGATATCTCCTTACAAGGACGGGGAGATAGAGCAGGAAGAGGGGGAGGAGGAGGAGAAAAGGGGGAGGGGGAGGAGGAAGAGGAAGAGGAGGAGGGGAAAGGGAGGAGGAGAAAGAGGAGGGGAGGGGGAGGAGAAAAAGAGGAATGGGAGGAGAAGGAAGAGGAGAAGTGGGAGGAAGAAAAGAAGGAGGGGAAAGGAGGTAGAGGAGGAGAAGAGGAGGAGGAGGGGAGGACCGTGAGGTCCTTGGTCCTCTCTGAGCTTAGTTGTTTTTTTGCAGATTCTCCTTCCTTTCCTCCCTCCCTTCCTTCTCTCCTTCCCTTCCCTTCCCTTCCCTTCCCTTCCCTTCCCTTCCCTTCCCTTCCCTTCCCTTCCCTTCCCTTCCCTTCCCTTCCCTTCTCTCTCTCTCTTGTATCTCCCTCCCTCCATCTCTCCTGTAATGGGCTGTGAGAAGGACCTTGGGAGGCAGGAGGGAGAGCTGCAGCCTAGACAAGAGTCTGATCAGGAAAAACTAAGTCCAGTGCAGGAATGAGAGCGGAGTCTCAATCAAGGCAGCGTTAGAATTCGTGGTTTTGAGTTTCCTATCTGGACTACTTTTCAACCACCAAAAGAGCTTTCGGTAAACGAAGGCGCGGGGAAGACGCTCCCCAAAGAAATTCTTTTCAGTGACAACATCGTCAAGGCCCTAAAAAAGGAGAATACAAAGAGGACCGTTCTGAGAGGAGAAGGCATGAAAGAAAAACCCAAAAAGTTAAACTGATTTCCATAAAACTCTTTTTAAGATTTTTAGAAGAGCGTCGCTTCCCTTCTCCTCTTTCTCCCTTTGCCCCCCCCACTCCAACCCCAGCTATCCCCTCCCCATTTTTCAACCCCTGGTAACCCCGAACATCTGACTGGCAAGCATTTCAATCCCAGCAGAACAAATTGAATTAGATGTTGAAACCAGGCTGGGCTCTGTTTGCCAAAGCCTACCGACTCGGCTCGCACTAATCCTTTCCCGCCTGCTGCAGATCACAGAAGCGTCTTCGGAGGAGACTTGGCTTGCCATGAAAAAAAAATAAATAACACGGGGAGGGAAGGGGCTGGGGGAGGAGATGACACCCAACTACAAGTAGCAGAGACCTCCCCTAACTCTTGTGGAGTCCTTGGTGGTCCTTTGAACTTGGTCGTTCTCCCGCAGGTAAATTTTGTTGCTTGGTGCAGGCAAAGCTGGAGGAGGTGGAGTTAAACTTGTCATCAGCTTAGAGTCCTTAAAAAGGTAAAGGTTCTCCTCGCACATATCTGCTAGTCGTTCCTGACTCTAGGGGACGGTGCTCATCTCCATTTCAAAGCCGAAGAGCCAGTGCTGTCTGAAGATGTCTCTGTGGTCATGCGGCCGGCATGCCTCAATGCCAAAGGCGCATGGAACACTGTTCCCTTCCCATCAAAGGTGGTCCCTATTTTTCTACTTGCATTTTTTTACGTGCTTTCGAACTGCTAGGTTAACAGAAGCTGGGACAAGTCACGGGAGCTCACTCCATTACGCGGCACTAGGGATTCCAACCACTGAACTGCCGACCTTCCGATTGACAAGCTCAGCGTCTTAGCCACTCGCCACCACGTCCCTTTCGAGTCCTTACATTGTCATCAATGTGATCCAAGCCCAACTCCTCTTGAATTCTGTTTTACCCTCATCTGGTGCTCACTCAGATTTGCCCTTTAGTTGACTAGACTTTTGGGTATACGGAGTCCTCAACTTATACCCGCAACTGAGCCCAAATTTCTGCTGCTTAGCGCAACAAGTCGTAAGTGAATTTTGCCCCGTTGTATGGCCTTTCTGGCCACGGTGGTTAAGTGAATCACCGCAGCTGTTAGTCGTACAGTGGATCTGGCTGCCCCACTGATGTTGCTCGTCAGGAGGTTGCAAAAGGGGGATCATGTGACCCCCGGGGACACTGTGATTGTCATCGATAGGAATTAGTAGCCAAGGGTCTGAATTTCGATCGTGAGTGTGAAAAAGTGTCACAAATCACTTTTTTTTCAGTGCTGTTGTAACTTTGACTGGTTACTAAAGTGTTGTAAGTTGAGAACTACCAGAAAGAAGAAAGGAAGGAAGGAAGGTGGAAGGAGGGAGGGAAGAAAGAAGGGAGGAAGGGAAGGATGGAGGGAGGGAGGAAGATGGAGGGGAGGAAAGAAGGGAGGGAGAGAGGAAGAGGGAGGGAAGAAAGAAGGGGAGGGAAGAAATGAGGGAGGAAGGGGGATGGAGGAAGAGAAGAAGGGAGGGAGGGAAGAAAGAAGGGAGGGAGGGAAGGATGGATGGAGAGAGGGAGGGAGGAGGGGGGAGAGAAGAAAGAAGGGAGGGAGAGAGGAAGAGGGAGGGGAAGAAAAAAGGGAGGGAGGGAAGAAATGAGGGAAGGAGGGAGGGAGGAAGAAAAGAAGGGAGGGAGGGAAGAAGGGAGGGAAGATGGAGAGATGGAGGAAGGAAGGAAGGGGGAGGGAAGAAACAAGGGAGGGAAAGATGGAGGGGGTGGAGGAAGAAAGGGAGGAAGGAAGGAAGGAGGAGGAGGGAAGAAAGAAGGGAGGGAGGGAAGAAGGAAGGGGGAGGAAGGAAAAGAAGAAGGAGGGAGGGGATGGAGGGATGGAAGAAGGAAGGAAGGAAGGAAGGAAGGAAGGAAGGAAGAAGGAAGGAAGGAAAGGACGGATGGACTGTGGGGAACTTGATGCTTTGAGCTTGCTCGTTTCTTGTAGATTTCATTACCACCTTTCATTTAGTGACCGAGTTACGAAGGCACTGAAAAAAGTGACTTACGTTTTTTCACACTTCACGACCATCGCTCTACTCTAGAGAAGGCGAGGGGGGGCGGGGCCTAACCCTAACCCTAACCCTTTCATGTGAAAATTTTTCCCAGAGTGCTTGCGTGCAAGTTAATTACAGGTAGAAACCTTTTAAACCCACGGCCCTTCTCTCACATGATCTATTTTACATCGACACTTGTGGGGTTCCTTTTTATATATTCACGGCATCGGCCGACACCGCTCTGCAACCGGGAGTAAAACAAACTGATGAATCGGAGATACGATATGGCACGTTTGAACAATGACATCTAGTGGAACCCACAGTGATGTCACATCTCCATCAGGATGTGATTGTGTCGCCGATGTCAATTGTGTTGATTAGCCTCTCTCCCCTCTTCTCCCCTCCCCTCCCCTCCCACCACCCACCCCCTCCCCAAATGCATTTGAAGGACACCAGACTTAGAAAAGGATGAGTTATATATTATTCTGAAGGGGGGGGGGGGAATCTTCACATTTTTTTTTTAAAGTACAATGAGGATATAATGAACTCAGCTGAATTTGCTCCGGTTTTTACCAACAATAGCCGGAACACAATTGAAAAGGGCTTGGAAATAGCTCTACTCATTTTTAACAGCTGTTTTTGAGAGCTTTTTAGTTTATATGAGCCTTATTTATCTGGACTTAATTAAGCAACAGAAATCGGGGGGGGGGGGGAGTGTAACATTTATGGGGCTGGTCTTGAAACCTAATCAAAAACCTAACTTTACACGAAATTTAACCTCACCAGGGGATTGATTTAGATTAACAGAGTTGGAAGGGACCTTGGAGATCATCTAGTCCAACCCCCCAT
>JAWJVD010000065.1:63021-145521 GCA_038048745.1 Coluber constrictor foxii
CCTCTGCTGGAATTTAGCAGCTGCTTTAGCTGGGATTAACTCTGGCTGCCCTCTTTTGTCCTCTACCCCATTCATGCTGAGAATGGACCCCGAGGCGCTGGGAAAGGATGGCCTTCCACAGGGATAAATGGATACCACTGGATCTTGGGTTTACTGCAGAAACGCGGTGGGAAATGGTTATTTCATCTGTTGAGGATTAACCTGGGAAAATCTGCCTGGTCTCCTACAGAGCGGAGAAGGAGGCAGGTGTTGTCAGAGGAGCTATCTGCCACCTGTACAAGAAGTCTTCGTCTTACGGCCACATTTGAGCCCAAAACTTCCAACGAGACAAGTGAATTTTGCCACGTTTTAAACACCTTTCTTGGCGCAATTGTTAAGTTAGTAACACGGTGGTAAAATGAATCGGGCTTCCCCCCCCACCTTTGACTTGGCTTTTCAGAAGGTGGCAAAAGGGCTCATGTGACTCCCGGGACAATCCAACCATCATAAATATGGGAGAAGGTAGAAGAAGAAAGGGGGAGGAAGAAGAGGGGAAGAGGACGAGGAGGAAGAAGAAAAAGAAGAGGAAGATGAGGAGGAATAGAGTTGGAAGGGACCTTGGAGGTCTTCTAGTCCAACCCCTTGCTTAGGCAGGAAACCCTACACCACTTCAGACAAATGGTTTTCCAATCTTCTTAAAAACTTCCAGTGTTGGAGCATTCATAACTTCTGCAGGCAAGTTGTTCCACTGATTCCACTGAAATCAGGAAATTTCTCCTTAGAACTAATAAGAAGTTGCTTCTCTCCTTGATTAGTTTCCATCATTGCTTTGAGGAGGAGGAAGGAGAAGGAGGAGGAGGAGGAAGAGAAGGAGGAGGAGAAGAGGAAGAAGGAGAAGGAGGAGAAGAGGAAGAAGGAGAAGGAGGAGAAGAAGATAAAGAAGAAGGAGAAGGGGGAGAAGGTGGAGAAGAAGAAGAAGAGGGGGAGGAGGAGGAGGGGAGGAGAAGAAGAAGAAGAAGAAGAGGGGGAGGAGGAGGAGGAGGAGAAGAGGAAGAAGAGGAAGAGGAAGAGGAAGAGGAAGAGGAAGAAGAAGAGGAAGAAGAAGAAGAAGAAGAAGAAGAAGAAGAAGAAGAAGAAGAAGAAGAAGAAGAAGAAGAAGAAGAAGAAGAAGAAGAAGAAGAAGAAGGGGAGATCTCTTGTAAGGAGATCAACTGTGTTGGTGAGGACTAAGGGAAGATCTCAGTCAACTCTTTAGAGACGGAATACTTAACATACCTTTAGGTTTTGAGGTGACGATTCTAGCTATTCTCCTCAATGTCTCCTTCATCATCCTCGAGCTTCTCCAAGATTTCTTCTAAAATGGCTGTCCGCTGTTTCTTGACAGGGGGATCTGGGTAAGAGGAAGTGACACTGATGAGTGGAAGTGGCAGAGTACCAATTTTTCTCTCCCCTTCGTCAATTGATCCCCAAACTGTTATATTGGAGACATGCCCTAGGCAGATAGCATTAACCAGACTTACAGAATACAGAATAATAGAGCTGGAAAGGAGGGACCTTGGAAGTCTTCTAGTCCAACTGCTCAAGCAGGAGACACTATATCATTCTGGATTAAAGGCTGTCCAATCTCTTCTTGAAAACCTCCATTGATGGAGCTCCCACAAATTCTGGAGGCAAGACGTTCCACTGATTCATTGTTCTCCCTGTCTACATCGAGGTTGGGTCTCTCTATCATCATCTTCCACCGATTAGTTCTTGTCCTGTCCTCAGGTGCTTTGGAGAATAAGCCCACTCCCACTTACTGTGTCACCCCTAGTCCTTCTCTTTCTTAAGCTAGGTTTCTTCATTTAGACTAGATTTCTAACTTTGTTGCACTGGATTTGGACAGACAACAAGACATGCGATATCTGCAAGAACAAAACGCACCAACTTGAGACTCCCAAGAAGGTTTATCAATGCAGAAGGGTCATGGTTAAGAAGACCCAAGAGCACGCCATACCATGCCATGTATTGTATTGTATTCTATTCCCCTTCCTTCTTCCTTTCTCCTTCTATTCTATTCTCCTTCCTTCTTCCTCCTCCTCCTCTTCAATTCTCTTCTCCTTCCCTCTTCTCTTCTTATTCTATTCTATTCTCCTTCCCTCTTCCTCCTTCTGCTTCTCTTCTAATTCTCTTCTCTTCTCTTTCCCTTTTCCTCCTTCTCTTCCTTGTCTTCTCCTTCCTCCTTTCCTTCTCCTTATATTCTATTCTATTCTCCTTCCCTCTTCTCTTCTCTTCTCTTCTCTTCTCCTTCCTTCTTCCTATTCTATTCTATTCTATTCTATTCTATTCTATTCTATTCTATTCTATTCTATTCTATTCTATTCTATTCTATTCTATTCTATTCTATTCTATTCTATCCTATCCCATCCCATCCCATCCCATCCCATCCCATCCCATCCCATCCTATTCTCCTTCCCTTTTCCTCCTTCTCCTTCCCCTTCTCTTCCAATTCTCTTCTTTCCCTCTTCCTCCTTGTCTTTTCTCTTCCTCTTCTCTTCTCCTTCCCTCTTCCTCCTTCTCTTCTCTTTCTCTTCTCTTCTCCTTCCCTCTTCCTCCTCCTTCTCCTCTCTCTATTCTATTCTCCTTCCTTCTTCTCTTCTCCTTCTCCTTCTCCTCTTATCTTATCCTATCCTATCCTATCCTATCCTATCCTATCCTATCCTATCCTATCCTATCTTATCTTATCATCTCATCTCATCTCATCTCATCTCATCTCATCTCATTCTCATCTCATCCCATCCCATCCCATCCCATCCCATCCCATCCCATCCCATCCCATCCCATCCCATCCCATCCCATCCCATCCTATCCTATCCTATCCTATCCTATCCTCTCTGCCGCAATTCATTTAACAATAGTGGCAAGAAAGGTTGTAAGATGGGGCAAAACTCACTGAATGACCATCTCGCTTAGCGATGGAACTTTCGGACTCAATTGTGGTCGTAAATCAAGGATGATCTGTATCGCGCTCTGTAACTGCTCCAGCTTTTTTCTTTCTTTTTTCTTTTTTTAAAAAGTCACAAGCAAATTGTAGATGGTGGAGCTCATCCTTCCTCTGATATAATCTTCTTTTTCTGCCTTTTCCCTCGTTTCTCTCTTTCTCTCTCTCTCTCTCCATGTGGAGAACAGCTGTTCAAATCCCAATCTTTTCCCCATCAAAATGCCCGTCTCTCTGACAAACAAATAAATGTACTTTTTTTTTTCCCAAGGACTCGGGGAAAAAAAGGGGTTGTAAAATAAACAGACAGAACGAGCTGCTGCATTTTCTCCCAGCTTTACAGCTGCTTCCCAAGATAAACAGCAAGTAAATGTCAGAAAAACATCAATATAAGGGAAATTAACCTGACAAGAGGCGGACACCCCTTCACCGCACCCCTCCCAGCTTCCCCTTCCCCAAATCCTTGCGCTTTTTCCGTTCCCAACCAAACGGTTCTACATTTGGGGAGTCCCTCCCCCCCTCTTCCAAACACCAATGATTTTATTTTTCAATTAATTCCTTGACAGGAAGCCAGGATGGTGGTACTTCTGGCTCCTGTGTTTTTAACAATTGTCGAGGGAGGCAGAAGTGGGGTGTGTGGGGAATAAGGGGGAGTTTGATAGGGGGAGGGAGAAAGAGCCTGGAAAACTTTTAATCTCCCCCCCTACCCCCACTCCCACTTCTACATATAGCTTCATCAGTTGAGATACAGAGTCAGAACGTTAGAGAGGAAGCAAGCTACATTTTTGGGAGCCTTGACCCGAGTTCAGAAAACAATTGGTTGCATCTTTTATTTAATATTTCAAGAACAATCTCGAGGCGTCTCTTTATTTATTGGTATGAACTATTTTTTGTTCGTTTGTTTTACAAACTACCTATATCCAACACAGTTTCCTCCTTCTGTTTTTCCCCCTCCTATGTGAGGTCAGGTGGGGAGAGAGAGAGAGAGAGAAAGAGGGAGGGAGGGAGGGAGGGAGGGGGAGAGAGAGCGAGAGCGAGAGAGAGAAAGAGAGAGAGAGAGAGGTTACCCAATTGGCTTTCATAGCTAAGGTGGGACTAGAACTCACCGTCTCCTGGTGATTGGACCAAAAGTCATCCAACTGGCTTTTTGTGCCAAAAGTAAGACTAGAACTCCCAGTCTCCTTGTGAATGGCCCAAAGTCACCCAGCTGGCTTTCATGGCTAAGGCAGGACTAGAACTCACTGTCTCCTGGTGATTGGCCCAAAGTCACCCAAATGGCCTTTTGTGCCAAAAGTAAGACTAGAACTCACCGTCTCCTGGTGATTGGACCAAAGTCAATCAGTTGGCTTTCATGGCTAAGGCAGGACTAGAACTTGCTGTCTCCTGGTGATTGGCCCAAAGTCACCCAAATGGCTTTTTGTGCCAAAAGTAAGACTAGAACTCACCGTCTCCTGGTGATTGGACCAAAGTCAATCAGTTGGCTTTCATGGCTAAGGCAGGACTAGAACTCACTGTCTCCTAGTGATTGGACCAAAGTCATCCAACTAAGTAAGACTAGAACTCACCATCTCCTGGTGATTGGACCAAAGTCACTCAGTTGGCTTTCATGGCTAAGGCAGGACTAGAACTCACTGTCTCCTAGTGATTGTACCAAAGTCATCCAACTGGCTTTCATGCCAAAAGTAAGACTAGAACTCACCGTCTCCTGGTGATTGGCCTAAAGTCACACAACTGGCTTTCATGCCAAAAGTAAGACAAGAACTCACCGTCCCCTGGTGATTGGCCCAAAGTCACCCAACTGATTTTCATTGGCTAAAGTGGAACTTGAGCTCACACTCTCCCACTTTTTAGCCTGGTGCCTTAACCACTAGACCACACTATGGAGCACGATGGGGCTCCTCTTGCCGTCTTACCTGATTTCCAGCTCTGTCTCCCTAACCCTAACCAGAAGGAATGGCAGGTGGACTGGCTGCGCACGTCTTTAAATATTCTTGGGGAGGGTTTATTTTCGGGGGGGGGGGGCTTATTTTAACGCATGCACTCAAAAGCCCGATTGGGCTGATTATCAGGGGAGGTCTTATTTTAGGGGAAACAGGATAATTCACAGCCGTATGAATAAAAGAGGTTTGCCAGGACTAAGATTGTGCTGTATACTTCCTAAGGAAGCCTAGTTCAGAACAGCTGAGTCTAACCCTCGATACTTCTGCAAAACTTTTAGCTTAGGTCAACAAAAGGATTTTTGTACAGATCCAGGGTGGGATGGGGGGTTGGGGTGAGAAAGTCTCGATTGCTTTCCTGGTAGCTGTTTTCTTGTTTTTGCACTTTTCTCTAAACCTTGCTTAGTTTCTTTTTTCTTAGCAATTACTGGAGCCGGAAAGAAGAAGGGAAGGGTAGGGATAGAAGAAAGGAGGGGAGGAAAAAAAAGCTGACACATCTGTACGGTCGCAGAAGTGAAGGTTTCAAGAATCCAATAATGTACCACTAAGCGAAATAACACGAGGCAGGAATTGGGTGTGGGTTGCAGTTCCCTTAATGCATCAGCCAGAGCTGGCTGGAATTGGAGTCCCCGCAGAATTTCTGCTAATTTCACTTAAGAATATATTTTTTTTAAATTTGATTTATATGCTGCCCTTCTCCGGAGACTCAGGGCGGCTTACAATGCGTTAAGCAATAGCCTTCATACTTTTTGTATATTTATACAAAGTCAGCTTATTGCCCCCACAAACTGGGTCCTCAATTTACCCACCTTAGAAAGGATGGAAGGCTGAGTCGACCTTGAGCCTGGCTAGGATTGAACTCAGAGAAATTACAGGCAGCTGGTGTTAATTGCTGCCTTTAGTAGGCGGCATTAGCCCCCTACACTACACAGGCTCTTTCTATACTCTTAAATTATTGCATTTCATTCCAATTTCATTTTAGACTGTGTTTTATTCCAATCTCGTTTTAATTCGCATTTTATTCCAGTTTCATTTAAAATGGCATTGGATCCGATTCCATTTTACGTTGCTTTTATCAAATTTTTAGCAATCGTGTGTTTCTGGAATTCTGCTCTTTGATACGGCCCAAGGGCTAATGAATAAAGACTGAATTTAGGAATACGGCACACTCCTCTACAGTCTTGGACTTACGACCGTAACTGAGCCCAGCATTAAGAGACGGATAGAATCAAGACCATGTAGATTGACAGAATCAACGCCCGCTTTATAATGCTTGTGGTAAGACCGCATATGGGATATCGCTAAGCAAGAGCTTTGTGAAGTGAGCTTTGTCTCATTTTACAACCTTTCCTCTCGCAGTCGTTAAAGTGAAGCACTGCGGGCCATTAAGTGAGTAATGTGGTTGTTAAGGGAATCTGCCTTCCTGCTTGTCAGACAGTCATAACCTCGGGATACTGCAACCATCATAAATTTAATTTATTTAAATTAAGATCTAATTTCGTTGCATCACGTGCAAATGGCAATCAAGTAAACCGAACTCAACGAAATATAAAATCTATTGCCGAGCATCTGAATTTCAAGCACGTGACCGGGGGGATGTTGCAACGGCCGTTAAGGGTGAAAAATGGTCGTAAGCCGGCTTTATCCCCAGGGCTGTCGTAACTTTGAATGCTCCCTAAGCAAACTATTGTAAGCGAAGGACTAGTTGCATTCACCAAGCTGGATTGCAAAAACTGGTATGCATTTTACAGCTGTGGGTGGATTTTGTAGGCATGCCTATCTTTTTCTTGGGGGGGGGGGGGTTATAGAATTACAGAATTGGAAGGGACCTTGGAGGTCTTCTAGTCCAACCCCCTGCTTAGGCAGGAAACCCTACACCACTTCAGACAAATGGTTATCCAATATCTTCTTAAAAACTTCCAGTGTTGGAGCATTCACAACTTCTAGAGGCAAGTCGTTCCACTGATTAATTGTTCTCACTGTCAGGAAATTTCTCCTTAGTTCTAAGTTGCTTCTCTCCTGGATGAGTTTCCACCCATTGCTTCTTGTCCTGCCTTCAGGTGCTTTGGAGAAGAGCTTGACTCTCTCTTCTTTGGGGCAGCCCCTGAGATATTGGAAGATTGTTATCATGTCTCCCCTGGTCCTTCTTTTCATTAAACTAGACATACCCAGTTCCTGCAACCGTTCTTCCTATGTTTTAGCCTCCAGTCCCCTAATCCTCTTCCTTGCTCTTCTCTGCACTCTTTCTAGAGTCTCCACATCTTTTTTACATCGTGGCGACCAAAACTGAATGCAATATTCCAGGTTTGGCCTTACCAAAGCATTATATAGTGGTATCAACACTTCACGTGATCTTGATTCTATCCCTCTGTTGATGCAGCCCAGAACTGTGTTGGCTTTTTTGGCAGCTGCTGCGCACGGCTGGCTCCTATTGAAATGGTTGTCCACTAGGACGACCATTTTATGTTATAATTGCATTTTGTGTATGAAATTGCAACACGCAGGCTTGGATCACAACCGGGTTTGATTGTATATTGTACAGATGAAGGCACTTGGGTGTCTTTGAAGGTAGAAGAAACGTGTTTTTTTTTAAAAAAAAACAACAATGCTCGTTTCTAGAAAAGATTCTGTGGCTTCGCATCTCGGCTTTGCTCACGTTTCGCGGCTCGCCTCGACCAGCTCGTTGTTTTATTTCCGTTGTTTTTATTGGATTTATATAGCCAGCCACCTCCCGTACGTGACTGTAGGCGGCTTAGAATTAAGGAGATGAAGCAGATAAAATGCATAAGATAAAAATAAAAACATAAGAGCGGCCCGTGAGTTTTCGCTCTACTTTTGCAACTGTGATTTTTCCCTCATTGGATTCTCAGGGCCCCGGCTCGTGCGAGCGGAATTGGATGGGGAAGAAAAGAGGCATGTTATATAGAGATATTAAGCGTGGGTTCACACAATACATCGGCAGGAGCTAAGACCGAGTTGCGTTTAGTGTGTTTTACAAACTCGCCCGCTGGGTCAATCATGTCCTCGCATGGTGCCATAAGATGCTTTGCTGGGGGTGGGGTGGGGTTGCGAACGTAGAATTGGGCAAACTTTATTTGGGTTTAATAGAATAACAAGAGCAGAATAGAATAACCGAGTTGGAAGGGACCCTTGGAGGTCTTCTAGTCCAACCCCCTGCTTAGGCAGGAAACCCTACACCACTTCAGAAAAATGGTTGTCCAGCCTCTTCTTAAAAACTTCCAGTGTTGGAGCATTCACAACTTCTGGAGGCAAGTCGTTCCACTGATATATGATTAGAACCAGTTCTCCTTAGTTCTACTAAGTTGGTTCTCTCCTGGATTAGTTTCCACCCATTGCTTCTTGTCCTGCCCTCAGATGCTTTGAATAGCTTGACTTCCTGACTGGCAAAGTCAATGGGGAAGAGTAGAGTAGAGTAGAGTAGAGTAGAGTGGAATAGAATGGAATGGAATGGAATGGAATGGAATGGAATGGAGTGGAGTGGAGTGGAGTGGAGTGGAGTGGAGTGGAGTGGAGTGGAGTGGAGTGGAGTAGAGTAGAGTAGAGTAGAGTAGAGTAGAGTAGAGTAGAGTAGAGTAGAGTAGAATAGAATCACAATGTTGGAAGGGGCCTTGGAGGTCTTCTAGTCCAACCCCCTGCTTAGGCAGGAAACCCTACACCACTTCAGACAAATGGTTGTCCAACACCTTCTTAAAAATTTCCAGTGTTGGAGGCCAGTTGTTCCACTGATTCATTGTTCTCACTGTCAGGAAATTTCTCCTTAGTTCTAAGTTGCTTCTCTCCTGGATTAGTTTCCACCCATTGCTTTTTGTCCTGCTCTCAGGTGCTTTGGAGGATAACAAGAGTTGCAACGGACCTTGGAGGTCTTCTAGTCCAACCCCCTGCATAAACAGGAGACTCTATACCATCCCAGACAAGTGGCCGTCCAGTCTCTTTTTAAAAGCCTCCAGAGATGGAGCCCTCACCACATGTAGAGGCAAGCTGTCTCAGTAGTAGATTGCTCTCACCGTTAAGAAATTTCTCTTTTAATTCTAGATCAATTCTCTCCTTGATCAGTTTCCACCCGTTGTTTCCTGCCTCGCCTTCTGGTGCTTTGGAAAATAGCTTGAGACCCCTTTTGTTTCTGGCAGACCCTCAAAGAAAAGGAGGTCAGCCTAAGAGGGGTGAAGGGGGCGGTCGGACCTGAAAACCTACAAAAATCTTTTCAAACTCTGTTCTTCTGTTCTCCCAAGAACGGTTGCCATTTGCAAGGAACTTCCAAATGAATTCCGGCGCTGGAATTGGAGCCGACGGCTTTCAAAGCTCTCCATCTCTTTGCTTCCTTTGCCTTCCCCCTCAACCACTCTCCTCTCCCCCCCCCCACCCACAACATACGCTTCTCGGAGGATTGTTTTGGAAATATTTCCGAGAGAGTCAGTAATAATCCGGCATGCACTCCTGCCTCTCGGGAGCCGCCAGACGTGAGGAGGAAGAACCTGCTCCCAATCCAGCTAAATTACTATTGACTTGTGTTCCGCGCGCACCGCAAACATTTCACTCAGCCGTCCCCAACCGCGCCTGCGATCTCCTGCCAGGGGTAACTTGAGAGGCCAGCTGCGCTGGGTTGTGTCTTCCTGCTCTTCCCCATCGATCAAAGAATTAAACTGACAGGAGGAAAATTCTCCCACCGACCGACCGACTGGGCTGAGCCTGGAATTGGAGGGGAGGAAGAGGGGGAGCGAGCTCAGAAGGCAGAGCCAGCCTGGGTGGGTCATGGGAAGCTTAATGAGGAGACCTCCTCCTCTTGCGCCAGCATGGAAAGGATGTCAGTTGGGTTAGTAAAGCAGAATAGAATAGAAAGAGAAGGGAAGTAGGAAGAATAGAATAGAATAGAATAGAATAGAATAGAATAGAATAGAATAGAATGGAATGGAATGGAATGGAATGGAATGGAATGGAATGGAATGGAAGGGAAGGGAAGGGAAGGGAAGGGAAGGGAAGGGAAGGGAAGGGAAGGGAAGAAGGAAGGGGAGTAGAGTAGAGTAGAGTAGAGTAGAGTAGAGTAGAGTAGAGTAGAGTAGAGTAGAATAGAATAGAATAGAATAGAATAGAATAGAATAGAATAGAATAGAATAGGAATAGGAATAGGAATAGGAATAGGAATAGGAATAGGAATAGGAATAGGAATAGGAATAGGAATAGGAATAGGAATAGGAATAGGAATAGGAATAGAATAGAATAGAATAGAATAGAATAGAATAGAATAGAATAGAATAGAATAGAATAGAATAGAATAGAATAGAATAGAATAGAATAGAATTCTTTATTGGCACAGTGTGTTTGGACACACAAGGAATTTGTCTTTGGTGCATACGCTCTCAGCGTACATAAAAGATAAGAGGAAGAGGGAAGGAGAAGAAAATTAGAAAAGATAGGAAAGGAATATAGAATAGAATAGGAAAAGAGGGGAAGAAGGAAGGGGGATAGAATAGAATAGAATAGAATAGAATAGAATAGAATAGAATAGAATAGAATAGAATAGAATAGAATAGAATAGAATAGAATAGAATAGAATAGAATAGAATAGAATAGAGAATGAATGAATAGAATAGACTAGACTAGACTAGACTAGAATAGAATAGAATAGAATAGAATAGAATAGAATAGAATAGAATAGAATAGAATAGAATAGAATAGAAGAAAGAAGAAATGAGAGAGAATAGAATAGAATAGAATAGAATAGAATAGAATAGAATAGAATAGAATAGAATAGAATAGAATAGAATAGAATAGAATAGAAAAGAAAAGAAAAGAAAAGAAAAGAAAAGAAATCTTTATTGGCCAAGTGTGATTGGACACACAAGGAATTTGTCTTGGTGCATATGCTCTCAGTGTACATAAAAGAAAAGATACATCTGTCAAGAATCATAAGGTACAACACTTAGTCTTAGGGAACGAATAAGCAATCAAATCCTATTGGAAAACAGTCAATATGAATCTTAAGGATACCAGCAACAAGAGAGATTTATATGAATATAAAGGAGGATATCTATCTATCTATCTATCTATCTATCTATCTATCTATCTATCTATCTATCTATCTATCTATCTATCTATCTATCTATCTATCTATCTATCTATCATCTATCTATCTATCTATCTATCTATCTATCTATCTATCTATCTATCTATCTATCTATCTATCTATCTATCTATCTATCTATCTATCTATCTCCTTTTTCCCCTCCTGGGTTTCCTGCTTCCAAGTAAAAGGTAGGTAGGTTGGTGGATGGATGGATGGATGGAAAGATACACAGATAGATGATAGAGAGACAGAGAAAGGAAGGAGCGAAAGAAGGAAGGCACTGGGTTGATCACCCTGGGAGATCAAGAGCTTCTTATTACGCTCTCAAGATCCTGCAACCCAGCTTTGCCGATCTGCGATCAGCACAAAAAAAATTGGATGGGGGGGGGGGGGGAGAGAGATTCCTCTTTTGAAGGAGATTTGATTTAATTTCCGCCTCCAATTGACGGGGCTTAATTGAATCGGAAAGCCAAATCAAACAGACAAATTGAATCAGAGGCCTCTGAAACGATTCAGACGCTGCTGGGCACGCCCGGCAAGCTTTTCCCCCGTGGCCTTTTCAGAAATCCAGCTCGATGCTGTCGGAATGAGGTTTCTTTTTGATCCTGCCTCCGTTGAAAAAGGCTGAATCGGACCCAGTTCCTTCCTCCCCCCCCCCCCCCCCGCAAACCGAATCAAGACTTCAATTAGGAGTCGGTCCGATTCACACCAGTCAGGTGTTCTGCTTTCTGCATTCATTCCATCAGAAAGGACTTAAGGGACTCCTTTTTGGGGGATGAGGGAACAGGACAATTTGCAAGGGAAAAGTAAGATTCAACCTAATAGAATAGAATAACAGAGTTGGAAGGGACCTTGGAGGTCTTCTAGTCCAACCCCCTGCTTAGGCAGGAAACCCTACACCACTTCAGACCAATGGTTATCCAACCTCTTCTTTAAAACTCCCAGTGTTGGAGCATTTACAACTTCTGGAGGCAAGTTGTTCCACTGATTAATTGTTCTCACTGTCAGGAAATTTCTCCTTAGTTCTAAGTTGCTTCTCTCCTTGATGAGTTTCCATCCGTTGCTTCTTGCTCTACCTTCAGGTCCAAGTGGCCTCAATGGCCCTCTACAAAGGATGCAAATGACCAGCTGTCTGCAAGGAGTATCAATCCTTCCCTTCTCCACCATCCCGTCCAGAGCTGAGGAAGCTTCTGGGATGAGAAGCGAAATGTCTTCAAAGAAAAACAAATCCAGTTGCCTCCTGAGCAGTGGTGGGTTACGAACCGGTCAGATCGGGCGAATCTGTAGCGGCGGCGGTGGGAGGCTCTCTGCCCACCCCACCCCGGATGTCTCTGCGCAACCGGTAGCAAACGAAATTGAAACCCACTGCCGCTCCTGAGCCATTTGCTTGCCCGTTATACAGCTCTGGGCTATGCAGTCTCTTCTCTGACCACCTGGAAGCTTTCAAGAAGAGACTGGACTACCAAAATGGCGTAAGGTCTCCAGCGTGGGTGGGGTTGAGTTGCAAAACGTCTTCAAAGAAAAACCAAAGTCCAGTTGCCTCCTACAAAAAAAGCATTTTCGGGACAACCACGACCCAGAGGACGGAGAATCTCCATAGACCCAGCTCTGCAAGGTAAGGATGGAGAGATGCCCGACTCTCTGGAGGATATCAGCCCCGAAGCAACAAAGGAAAACGAGAGAGGAAGCAGAAGGCAAAGCCAGTTCAAACCCCATTTCCCCCCTTTCGCCAGGCAAACAAAAGATGTTTTTTTTTTACTTTTTTAAAAAAAGATACCACTGCTGCTATTATGCTCTGGCCAATGGATTTCCCAGGCCGCTGCAGCCATGAAATAATACTTGAAAATCTGCTTCTACTGTGGGCATGCTGTTTGAACGACCCCGTGCTTTGAAATAACACACAGCCGGAGATGGGTACTTCCTTGTCTCTTAGCTTTTTCCCCCCCCCCCCTCCCGGCTTCCAAATAGAATAACAGCCTAGAATGCTTTCTGGGCTCCAGAGGTGGGGACCACCCCAAATGTTTGGAAAGTGGGGGAGCAGGTTGCGGGGTTAACAAAAGGGAAAACAGGTGGATGAGTGGGTGAGGTTGAAAGAGACACGCAAATCAGCTCTTCCAAACAGATTTTGCG
The DNA here is from genome assembly GCA_038048745.1 of Coluber constrictor foxii. Classification (NCBI taxonomy): domain Eukaryota; kingdom Metazoa; phylum Chordata; class Lepidosauria; order Squamata; family Colubridae; genus Coluber; species Coluber constrictor. Next base: position 76,127 of record JAWJVD010000065.1, read on the forward strand.
GAAACAGGCCATTAGCTTTCTCTGTGGCCCAGCCGTGTTTTCGGGCGGGCAGGCGGGGAGAGTTTCTTTTCTGTGGCCCCCGCATCCGTGCTGTTCCTTTGAACAGGGAAGGGTTCAAGGCACTTTGCTGCCTGAAGGTAGAGACCAAGTGGTGGGGCTAAGGTTGGCTGGCCGGGGCTGCATTCTAAGCCAAACTTGTCCATTTCGCTGGAAGAAAGAGGGAGCAAAATGCAGATATTCTGGCAATGGTTGAGGAGGAGGAGGAGGAAAAGAAAAAGAAGAGGAAGAGGAAGAAGAAGGAGGAGGAAGAGGAGGAGGAAAAGAAAAAGAAGAGGAAGAGGAAGAAGAGGAGGAGAAGGTGGAGGAGGAAAAGAAGAGGAAGAGGAAGAAGAGGAGGAGAAGGAGAAGTAGAAGAAGGAGGAGGAGGAGAAGGAGGAGAAGAAGGAGAAGAAGAGGAGGAGGAGGAAGAAGAGGAGGAGGAAAAGAAGAAGAGGAGAAGGAGAAGAAGGAGAAGGAGAAGAAGAAGAGGAGGAGGAAAAGAAGAGGAGGAGGAGGAAGAAAAGAAGAGGAGGAGGAGAAGAAGAGGAGGAGGAGAAGAAAGAAGAAAAAAGAGGAAAAGGAGAAGAAGGAGGAGAGAAAGGAGGAGGAGAAAGAAAAAGAGAAGGAGAAGGAGAAAAAGCAGGAGTGGGGAAGAGAAGGAGTAGGAGGAGAAGAAAAAAAAAGAGGAGGAAGAGGGCATCCATTTCCCCCCCCCCCCCCAAATTACCACATCGCTTTCGTTCCCCCCAAACAATTCAAAAACAAAACGAATAACTCAGATCAGGTACCGTGAAAGTGCTCTGCCGTTTTTCTTCTCAGGGACTCTACCGTTTCCTCCGAATCCGCCCATTCCAGCACCAGCCTCCTCCCGTACAGATGGGTACTATGGCACAGGGCACCGAATGCTCTCTGCAGGGCAGGGAAAAGGAAAACAGAGTCTTCTTCAGAAAATTTGTTTTTGAGCCAACCTTTTGTTTTCCTCACTCAGAGTCTTCTGCCAACGGATTAGCACCAGCTCCCAGGAAGGATCTTTTCCACACCAACCTGGAGATCTCACGAGTTGAAACTTGGATCTCTTAACACTCGAAGTTGATGGTCTAGCACTAAGCAGGACATTATTCAGGGCCTCCTGTTTCTGATCCAAGCCTTGCCAAATAAAATCCTGATCCTTAAAACAGAGGAAGCCACCTTATTCCCACTCAGGTCTTGGCTCCGTGTAAAGAATATGCCAAGAGATATTGACAATGGTGGGGTCCTTGGTGTTCTCTGAGCTTGGTGATTTTCTTGCAGAAGTTTCATAACCAAACTAGGTAACACCAAAACCACCAAGCTTAGAGAGAACCAAGGATCCCATATTTCAATCCTGAGGAGAAGGAGGAAGAGGAAGAAGAGAAGGAGAAGGAGAAGAAGAGGAGGAGGATGAAGAGGAAGAGGAAAAGGAGAAGAAGAAGAGCTGGAGGAGGAGGAAGAGGCGAAGAAGCAGAAGAAGCAGAAGGAGAAGAAGGAGGAGGAGGAGAAGAAGAAGAAGTAGCAGCAGAAACAGAAGCAGAAGCAGATTATTATTATTATTATTCATGTCAGTTTTGAAGAAGGAGCTTCAAGGAGTGGCCTTTTGTCCAAAGAACAACGCACCCGTGAAAGACTTTGCATTTGTACCACACACTGGCCTTGATCACTGAATTAACTAGGTAATTTTTCGAGGTTTGCAAAATGCACTGAACCATCAACTAATTAAATGGGTTGGTTTTGCCCAACACGTTTTGAACTGCAAAGAAGAAAAGGAAAACCAAACTAAGATTCAACTTGAGCCAAGCTTGGGGTATCTCAGGGCAAGTGCTAGGGGGTTCAGCTAAACTGGCTATTTATTTATGTGTTCAACTTGTATGCCGCCTTTCTCCAAAGACTCAAGGCGGCTTACAGTGCATTTAAAAACCATATATCAAACATTAAAAGTTAAACCATTAAAAACAATTAAAACCCTTTCACACCATTCATGGCCGGATCTTGCCAAATCGCAGCAGTGAGATCAACGGCCCCAGGCCTGCCGGAAAAGCCAGGTCTTCACCGCTATTCGGAAGGCCAATAGGGTGGGGATGGTCTGGACCTTAGGAGGTAACTGGTTCCAGAGAGCTGGGGCGGCCACAGAGAAGGCCCTCCCCCACGGGCCCACCAGCTGGCATTGTTTAGCTGACGGGACCCGGAGGAGACCAACTCTGTGGGATCTTACCGGTTGATGGGAGCTATGCGGTAGAAGGCGGTCTCGAAGATACCCTGGCCCTGAGCCATGTAGGGCTTTAAAGGTAATAACCAACACCTTGAATTGTGACCGGAGACCAATAGGGAGCCAGTGAAGCTCGTGGAGAATTGGTGTAATGTGCGTGTATCTAGGTGCACCCACGATAGCTCTCGTGGCTGCGTTCTGGACCAACTGTAGTCTCTGTGTGGGAACGCAGCTTCTGAGCCTTTAACTTGGCTCATTTTGGATAGAAGATGGATAGGCAGCGCATAAATTTAATAAACAAGTCAATATTCTATTTTAACAAAGGAGAAGAGGCAGCAGGGGAGATCCACTGCATTTTTAATACCGCCCTGCTCCTCAATTAAGAGGATTTTCAATCTTGTCTAAAGGAAAAAAGATCTACCATTTGTAGATCCCCCCGCCAACTAATAAAGTGCCTTTGTGAATGCTTTCCCATCTCCCTACCTTAAAAGACCTACTTAAAACTAAATGTTGCACTTCAATCCTAACTTCAAACAAATGGTTGCAAGTCAAAGATTTCTCGTATATTGTATGTTTGGAATTCACATCTTCAGATTGATGATAGATTGATGTAACTACATATAGAGATATTCTTAATATAGAGGTAGGTATACCAAAATTAAAGCCTTTGAATATGTTGAAAGAGGAAAAAATAATTCAAACTTGGTTTCAGTATGTACAATTACAAGCCAGATGGAGAAAAGATCACTGCTATATGGCAAAAATTATATACGGCAAAAAAGTAATTTAAAAAATTCAGGTTCAGCACCCTGGACAGCAACCTAACAGCTAAACCTACAAGGACTTATCAGGAATGTACAGATCAGCTCTCTTCACATGAAGTCAACTGTTTGCATTGTATCATTCATTAAACACACACACACACACACATCAAGCTGAGTTGATTCAGTTTTCATTTGGGACAATGACAGGATTCAGTTTCGAAAGTCAAACCCACAACAGAGCTTTTACAAATTCCTTTGTAATTTCCTGTGTTGTGTTCTCCTCCTGTTGCAATTGAATGGCAGCACCAAGTTAACAGAGATCATAAAACTGCCACCTAGCGGTTGGCAAGTGAGTTGGTGTAATTGTGCAATCTTTGTGTAACGCACACCTGACAACTGCAGGCTTCAATGTCATGAATAATTACAACAGCCACAGCCTCGGGAGCCTAAGAAAATGGATCTATTCCAGCAAGTATTATAAGTTGGTAAGAAAGCCATTTCTGTATCAACGTCGTGTTTACCAACCATGAGTCACGGTGCAATTAGGGGAGCGCAAAACATTTATATTTCAAATCTAAAAGACTCCATTTGGGGAGTGAAACGTTTCAAAATATTCTGAGGCCCAGCAGAGCATGCTTCGAACTGGAAACAGCCGTCTGGATTTTGGAATCCTACCAAAATGATCAAGAATGGGACGTTTCCAATTTGACAGGGTTTCAATGTGATCAGTTTTGCTAATCCTCAATACGAGCCAATTGCCGAGCGTCTGAATTTTTGATCGTGCGACCAGGGCTGGCAATGGCCGTTAAGTGTGAAAACTGGTCATAAGTCCCTTCTTCCGGTGCTGTTATCACTTGGAACGGTTATACCTAAATCCACAGTTGTCCAGTCAAAGGTCTACCCGTACATTAAGAGTGAAGGGGCCATCCACACGAGTGTGCAAACAACCCAACAGCACTGTTGACAGGGCCTTATGGGCTGACACACAGATGTAAGCCGGGCAGAGCCTTGTGGGTTGACACACAGATGTAAGCCTGGCAGGGCCATGTGGGCTGACACACAGATGTAAGCCGGGCAGAGCCTTGTGGGTTGACACACAGATGTAAGCCTGGCAGGGCCATGTGGGCTGACACACAGATGTAAGCTGGGCAGAGCCCTGTGGGTTGACACACAGATGTAAGCCGGGCAGAGCCTTGTGGGCTGACACGCGGATGTAAGCCGGGTGAGAACCGTTTGGGTTCTACCATGACAGATATCGTAGATCAAGCATGGAAGCCTCCGAGGTCACCTCCCCGGGGGATCCCCCAACTCACCAGATCTAAACGCTCGTAATTTGGCGAATGGGGCCACTCCATCTCCTCTTTCCCCATTGCCCTATTAAATGCTCATCCCGGCAAATCCGGAGGGAGAAAACCATTAGTGAGAGACACAAAGAGTCGACAGCATTAGGAGGGTTGATAGATTTCTCATTCTTTCTCCAAAACAAAAGGGTGATCAGAGCAGAGGGCATGGCCAAGGCATGGCAGCTGAGTCTTTTCTGCCAAAAAAGAGAAGATTCATTTCTTACTTGGAGGGGTGTTGTTTTTTTTTGGTTGTTGTTGTTGTTGTTGGGAAGAACTGTTGACTTTTTAATGCCGCCCCGTACCTTCCGCACCGCGGAATAACAGACGGTTGCGGGGAAAAAAGGAAGACAACGAACATTACAATAGACCAACCAGGCTTTCTTCCTCTGAACAGGAGCTACACACAAAAGCTTCCGAAGCAACACTCGATTTTATGTGCCTGTGTATTCTTCTCTTTAGATACTTGAGGGGTGGATTTTCCGATGCAAGCTTGAATAGCAAACAGAAATTCCAGCTTTTTTGCCCTCAGGGATATCACTATATTACACCTACTTTTTAAATATATATACTGCACATAGACATAGACATATACACATGCACACACACCTCTCTCTCTGTTTATCTATCTATCTATCTATCTATCTATCTATCTATCTATCTATCTATCTATCTATCTATCTATCTATCTATCTATCTATCTATCTAATCTATCTCTATCATCTATGCATCTATGTCTATCTATCTTATATATCTCTCTCTCTCCCTATTATCTATATCCTCTATCATCTATCTATCTATCTATCTATCTATCTATCTATCTATCTATCTATCTATCTATCTATCTATCTATCATCTATCTATGCATATCTATCTACCTACCTACCTACCTACCTATCATCTATGCATATCTATCTATCTAATCTATCTATCTATATCTATCTATCTATCTATCTATCTATCTATCTATCTATCTATCTATCTATCTATCTATCTATCTATCTATCTATCATCTATCTATCTATCTATCTATCTATCTATCTATCTCTATCTACCTACCTATCTACCTACCTACCTACCTACCTACCTACCTAAGAAAAGAAGAAGAGGCAAGAAAAGAAGGAAGGAAGGAAGGAAGGAAGGAAGGAAGGAAGGAAGGAAGGAAGGAAGGAAGGAAGGAAGGAAGGAAGGAAGGAAGGAAGAACATTCAGCTGTCTGCAATTACACCAGTTCGAATCTTCCCAGGCTCAAGGTTCACTCAGCCTTCCATCCTTTCTAAGGTAGGTCAATTGAGGACCCAGTTTGTGAGGGCAATAAGCTGATTTGGTATAAAATAGACAAAAGTATGAAGGCTATTGCTTAACGCATTGTAAGCCGCCCTGAGTCTCCGGAGAAGGGCGGCATATAAATCAAATTAAAAAAAAAAAATCAGAAAGTCCAGTTGCCACTTGAAAAAGCACTTTTGGGACAACCATGATCTGGGTGAATGAGGTTCTCCACAGACATTTTATCCTGGTTATGTGGGAGCTGAGACATTAGACACGGCCCTCTTTAATTTCAGCATCCTGAGAAAGATCAAGTTTTTGCTTGAATATTTCTGTTCTGTTAGTCCCTCGGAATAAAAAATACGGTTTCTATGATAAACAGCTTCCTTTTGGGACTGGAAAATATATCTGAAGGGCTGTTTGATGCTCTCCAAATTCTTTTCGCCTGTATGGTGTAATTATACAGAAGGGAAGGATACTTTAAAAATGGGTCATCTTGGATTTGCTATGAATATGGTAAAGTATGCAGATGAGACTTCGTCACTCTCTGGGCTTCCTTTTGTCAAGGGTTATATCAGAATAAGGGCTGCCTGCCTTTGGGGAAAATACTAGGGTAGGATGTTTTCACAAATGTTAAGAACACATGCAGACGTACGGCGACTCCTCGACCTCAGGCGACAATTGAGCTCAAGATTTCTGTTGCGTTAAGGGAGGTTCGCTCCATTTTACGACTTTTCTGGTCACAGTTCTTAAGGGAATCATGGCAGTTGCTAAGTTAGTAACATACAGTAGCAGCCAAAATTGTGGAAACCTTTTGGGAAAAGTGTATTTTTGAGGTCTGATGGCTAATAACACTGCTTTTTTTTTTGGCGTTTCAAGATCATCCTATTCACTGCTGGAGTGGCCTGGGAATAGCTGAGAATACCTTAACCCAATTGAAAATCTATGGAGCTGACTAAAGATACTTGCTAGTCAGAAGCGACCCAGCAATAAAACCCAGTTAATAGAAGCCATCCTTCAATCTTGGTTTCACAATAGAACAGCTGCAGAACTCAAAGACTTGGTTCGCTCCATGGGAAGAAGTTGTAAGGCCGTAATTTGTGCTAAAAGTTACCCAACTAAGTATTGACTGACATGGTGACAATTTCTGTATATCTCGTTTTTTCTATGGTGGTAATTTTTGTATATCTCATTTTTTCTACGTGTTTCACTTTTCTTCTTTATACTGTAACTGCTATTCTAATAGCAAATCCTTCATAAAAGTGATGGCATGACATTCTTGACTAAATTATCTTTCCATTGATATATAATTTTATGGTACTACTCCCCAAGAAAGTGGTGTTATAAACTAGTTTTAGAAAATACACTTTTTCCAAAAGGTTCCCACAATTTTTGGCCACTATTGTATGTTGACCGCAGCAAGACTATGATATGCACAAAAATGGAAGGACATTTCGATTCCTACCAGAGCTGCCAGAAGGCAAGAACAGTTAAAACAAAAGGGACGACTCGGGAGTAAGGCTTGGAGATGATTAGCCACTCCCATAAGTCTTAAAAGAGGAGGAAAAGCACATGGGCCTTTGCAGGAAGCAACCTTGTTCATTCTGTGCAGTTTAAAGCCTGAAGCTCTGTTTGATTCTGGACTCCGTGTGGCTTTGCCAATGAGGTCTTTGGCAGTGTGTCAAGGGAGATAAAGGTGGGCGATTATCAGCTTTATCCCGAAGGACTCTTTACAACGATTTGGGACTCATCTGTGAATGAACAGAATTCACAGCTGTTAAAATAAAACAGGTTTTTGGGACTACTGGTGTGTTTTGCTGACTCAGAAAGCCTAGGTCAGAACAGGGGGATGCGTGCAGAAGCGTTCGCTCACCTTGGCATCCTGCTTGGTCAGGAAATCCACAAAGCCGAAGCCGCGATGTGTTCCTGTTCCGAACATTTTCTTCGGCAGGCGGACTGTCTTCAGCTCTCCAAAGGTGCTGTTTGGGAGGAGGAGGAGAAGAAAAAGGAGATATTTAATTTTACATATTCGAACAGCAGCCAAGATTGTATAAGCAACAATACTGGAAAAAATCTAGAAACCCTTACAGATGATAATAATAACAACAAAAAAGCTGGAATGTGCAGAAATGGATAGTTAACTCTAACAAACGAAGACTCGGAATATTTTATAACATGGGAGCTATTCTACAAATGGTTAAGTGACAGACACTGAGGTTAGAGGAGTGTATTGATGTGAAATATGGACTACACAAGGAAGAAAAACTGACGAGTAAATATTCTGATGATTAAATAATCGATATTATAATGGAAGACAGTATACTTTTCAATAACGACTGGTATTAGCGCATATGTGTTTATGTGCATATGATTATAATGATTATGATGATGTTTATATGTTAAACACTTCGGACACCCAGAATATACTGTTCAACGTAGAAATTGAGTATGTGATACGAAACAATAAAAAATATTTATACACGAAAAAGGAGATGAATTTCCAAGTGAAAGTCCAAAAGTTTGGGGCGTTTTCTCCAAGAAATTAACAGAGTTGGAAGGGACGTTGGAGGTCAACTAGACCAACCCCCTGCTAAGGCAGAAAAACCCCTATTGGAGTATTCACAATTTCTGGAGGGAAATCGTTCCACTGGTTAATTGTTTTCAGCGTCTGGAAATTTCTTCTTAGTTCTAGGTTGGGTCTCTCCTTGATAATCTTTCATGCATTTACTTAATAATTACAGAGTTGGAAGGGACTTTGGAGGTCTTCTAGTCCAACCCTCTGCTTAGGCAGGAAACCCTCCACCACTTCAGGCAAATGGTTATCCAACATCTTCTTAAAAACTTCCAGTGTTGGAGCATTCACAACTTCTGGTGGCCAGTTGTTCCACTGATTAATTGTTCTCACCGTCAGGAAATTCCTCCTTAGTTCTAAGTTGCTTCTCTCCTTGATTAGTTTCCAACCATTGTTTCTTGTCCTGCCTTCAGGTGCTTTGGAGAAGAGCTTGACTCCCTCTTCTTTGGGGCAGCCCCTGAGATACTGGAAGACTGCTCTCATGTGCCCCTCCCTTAGTCCTTCTTTTCATTAGGCTAAACATAGCTAGTTCCTGCTCCCATCCACACCCCTGCTCCCCAGTTTTGCAAGGGTGATAAAGACGTTGTTCATATATATTTACTGGAGGGTCGTTTAGATGACCTATAACAGAATAGCGGAAGGGACCTTGGAGGTCTTCTAGTCCAACCCCCTGCTTAGGCAGGAGACCCTCCACCACTTCAGACAAATGGTTATCCAACCTCTTCTTAAAAACTTCCAGTGTTGGAGCATTCACAACTTCTGGTGGCCAGTTGTTCCACTGATTCATTGTTCTGTCAGGAAATTTCCTGACAGAACAATGAATCTGTTGGAAGGATGAGTTTTAATGGGTATTTTAGTTCTGGGGTTTTAATAATATGGCCTAATCATTGAATTTGTTTTAATTGTTTTTAACTTTTGTGTCTCTATTGTTGTTTTTACTATGGGCTGTACACCGCCCTGAGTCCTTTGGGAGAAGGGCGGTATAAAAGTGCAATTAATAAATAAAATTAAAATAAAACGGAGCCAATGGGGGGGGGGAGCCCGATTCACCTTACAACTGCACAATTATCTTAACGACAAGAATCAGCTTAACCACCATGGCACGACACATCTTAAAATGGGGCGCAACTCCCTTAAACAGCTAACTCTCTTGCTTAGTTACAGAAATCCGGAGCTCCATTGCAGTCGTAAGTCGAGGACCACCTATATATATATATATGCAAGGAGGGGAAAGTGACACAATTCGTGGGCCGATTCTCCGGCAAAGCAGCTGTTTCTCCCGCCGCCCCAATTCCACATCAGACCCATTTATCAACCTCGATGTGCAAATCGGAGATCCATGAATATTTGATGCGCACTCCGACCGGAAAGGTGCGCTGTTTTATCCGACGTTCTCCACCCCCCCGCGAAAGCACAGGGCTCGGGGGAAGCCGCTGGGCACGCACATCTGGGAATCAACACGGTGAAAGTGTTGTCAACGCTCTCTCGTGAAAACGATAGAAAGCTCAATCCGAGGAGTTAACCCTTCTACGCCGACGGCATGACCAAGCATCCATCTGCCGAATTTGGTTCAGGGCGGGGCGGCGGATAAGTGGAACATGATGAAGCCTCTACATGAATCCACACGTTTTCCTCTTTTTTCTCTCTCTCTCTCTCCTCGGAGTCCCTCCCTGGCCGCCTCCTTGTGGCCTCCACTCGTCTTTCGGCATTAACACACACACACACACACACACACACACACACACACACACACACACACACACACACAGCAAAGTCAAGCGGAGAAGCTGTCTTGAAACAGCAGCTTGAAACCAGCTGGAATCTCGCAGGAAGGAATGGAAAAAGGGAACCCGCGCAAAAAAACCGCTCGTTTGCAAAAAAAACACACGCAAAGACCCGTTTGCTCGTTATAAAAACCCAACCCCGCTACCAACTAGGAGCCCGTGATCCTCTCCCCCACCCCCCCCCACCCCGTGCTTTCCATCTTGTCCTTTCCATTTTTGATTAGCATTCAGGAGGACACCCTCGAGACACAACGGGGGCGTCCATGCCGGGCAGACCCAAATCCTGGAGCTCACCCCCACCGATGGGAATCTGCACGTCTCAAGAATATTAAGAGTTGAGAAGGGACCTTGGAGGTCTTCTAGTCCAACTCTCTGCTTAGGCAAGGAACCCTACACCACCTTCAGACAAACGGTTATCCAACGTCTTCTTAAAAACTTCCAGTGTTGGAGCATTCACAACTTCTTGTGCCAAGTTGTTCCACTGATTAATTGTTTTCACTGTCAGGAAATTCCTCCTTAGTTCTAAGTTGCTTCTCTCCTGGATGAGTTTCCACCCATCACTTCTTGTCCTGCCTTCAGGTGCTTTGGAGAATAGCTTGACTGCCTCTTCTTTGGGGCAGCCCCTGAGATATTGGAAGACTGCTATCATGTCCCCCCTGAGTCCTTCTTTTCATCAGACTAGCTATGCCCAGTTCCTGCAACCTGTTCTTCTTATGCTTTAGCCTCCAGTCCCCTAATCCTCTTCATTGCTCTTCTCTGCACTCTTTCTAGAGTCTCCACATCTTTTTTATATTAAAAACCTGTATGCAGTATTGTGGGTATGGTCTTACTATGGCTTTATAGAGTGAATAGAATAGAATAACAGAGCTGGAAAGGGACCTTGGAGGTCTTCTAGTCCAACCCCTGCTCAGGCAGGAAACCCTACACCACTTCAGACCAATGGTTATCCAACATCTTCTTAAAAACTTGTTGGACCATTCACAACTTCTTGTGGCAAGTTGTTCCACTGATTAATTGTTCTCCCTGTCAGGAAATTCCTCCTTAGTTCTAAGTTGCTTCTCTCCTTGATGAGTTTCCACCCGTTGCTTCTTGTCTTGCCTTCGAGTGCTTTGGAGAATAGCTTGACTGCCTCTTCTTTGGGGCAGTCCCTGAGATACTGGAAGACTGCTCTCATGTCCCCCCTTAGTCCTTCTTTGCTACGTGGTCCTTGGTGCTCTCTGAGCTTGGTTGTTTTCTTGAGATGTTTCGTTACTCATCTAGGTTAACACCATCGTTGCTAGAAAGGACTGGGGTTTCTGGAGTGGAGGAGCTGGAGGAGGAGGAGAGACTGTAGTCCTTAATGCTCTCTGAGCTTGTTTCCTTGCACATGTTTCCTTGCCCATCTAGGTAACATCATCAGTGGTAGAAGGGAATGAGGTTTGTGGAGTGGAGGAGAAGGGGAGGAAGAGGAGGACTGCGCTGTGGGCTCATTAACTTTGAGTCTAATTTTGTTCGTTAAGTGATCCTTTTTTTTTAAACGCCTTTTTAAGATATTATTGTACACCACCCAAAATCCTACCGCGAGGGGACTGTTCTTAAAAACAGCATCAATACATAATACAATTTTAAAATATCACAGCTGGGGGAAATGAATAAGAAAGGGTGGCGCCGAGACCCTCAACCACCCCAAATCAAGAATTCCAACAGGCTTTCCCCACCCACCCCCGCTTCAGCAGCCGAGCGGCACGTTGTAAGAGAGAACAATGGGGTAACTAAGGACTCCCAGACCGGGGACGGGCAAGCTCGCCCCCTCCCTTTCCCCCGCTGTGTTGATAATTAGAATCCATAACACGGCCATAGACATCTCCCAAGCTGCGAAAATGAACGCTTTCATGCCCCCCCCCTCCACAATCCTCCTCCGAGCGGAGTGAGCCACTCACACCTCTTTTCCAATTACGATATTCACCTTTTAAGGAATCAGAGGTGGCACCAATTACCCTCTCTGGAGCTGGTGGGTGCCCTGTCTACGAAGAATAATTTATGTTTTGATCAACAAGGAGAGTTCTCACATTTCTAATTTGTTATGGGGGCAAAGGATGGGGGTTTGCTCGGGCGTGGGCGTCTGGGGAGGGGTGGGGGTGGGCCTGTGGGGGGGTGGGGTGGGGAGACGCGGGGGAGGAGGAACGAAGGGAGGAGGTACGATGTCCTGATGGGACCGTCAAGACGGATTCTGGGTTTTTTTTTTTTTCCCTCCAGCAGCCTCAAGTGGCACGAGTGTGCGAGAGTGTCCTATTTGTATGCAGATGCGGGTGTGAAAAAGAATAATTGGGGAGGGGGTGTGTGACTCTTCTCCCCGGGGGTGGGGGGTGGGGAGAGAATAAGCTCATGCCAGCAGGCGAGCCGAGACATGCTTTCCGAGAGGACACGAAGACATCCAACTCTTCGTTCTTCCAATTTCATTTCGAGACTAGCATCGGTGATGTGACCCACTTTAGGTAATGAGACTAGAACTCACGGTCGCCTAGTGGTTGGCCCATAGCTTCCCAAGAAAACAAGAGAGCTCAAAAGAGCACCAAGGGCCCCTCCCAATTTCATTTTGTTGGCTTTCGTGCCTAAGGCGTGACTAGAACTCATGACCTCCTAGTGATTGGCCCGTAGCTTCCCAGTCGACATTCATGCCTAAAGTGGGACTAGAACTCACTATCTCCGGATGATTAGCCCCAAATCACCCAATTGGCTTTCATGCCTAAGGTGGGACTAGAACTCACTGTCTCCTAGTGATTGGCCCATAGGAACCCAGTCGACTTTCATGCCTAAGGCAGGACTAGTATTGACTGTCTCCTAGTGATTGACCCATAGGTGCCCAATCAACTTTCATGCCTATGGGAGGACTAGAATTCGCTGTCTCCTAGTGGTTGGCCCAAAGTCACCCAGTCGACTTTCATGCCTAAAGTGGGACTAGAACTCACCATCTCCCATTGATTGGCCCAAAAGTCACTCGGTTGACTTTTCCTGCCTAAGGCAAGACTAGAACTCACAGACTCCTGGTTTCTGGTCTGATTGCCTTAATCACTACATCTAACTGACCATTTTGGGGGTAATTTCCCCCCGCCCCCTCCTAGCACAGATCTAATCCAATGTTTGAGCAGGTTTTAAAAAAATGCTATTTTTCTCCTGGCTTCTGAATTAACTGGACATTCAGTTTTCAACCCTTCGGGCTTCTCCCGCCTTTAAACTCAATCCTTCTCTTCTGCACTGCCAGAAAATTGTCTTAATCTTTGGCAAATTGTTCTCTTTTTTTTCCCTCCCCACCGTGCACACAATAAATGGGATGAGATATTATTTTGTCCATCAGCGACGAACGATGCCACAGATCGAGCGAATCTCGCTGCGGTCGTGAAAGGCTTTGCGGAGTTTTCTTATTCCCTTCCTTCCCTTCCAAACAGCCGACTGGCTTCCTTACAAGAGAGCTGCTACACACACACACATATATCATATAGGCAGTCCTTGACTTATGACCATAATGGAGCCTGCTGGGAGGGTTGCAGAGCGGCTTATCGGGTGGCTAACCTGATTTTGCAACCTTCTTTCTTTCTTTCTTTCTTTCTTTCTTTCTTTCTTTCTTTCTTTCTTTCTTTTTGGCAGCTGTCCTTAAGTGGAAAATTAAAGCGGTCGCTTGCTACAGGTTTGCCGGAAATCAGAGAGAAGCACAGGTTTCTGGCGAAAATAGCAACAGCACTTAAGACTTATATACCGCTTCACAGGGCTTTTACAGTCCTCTCTAAGCGGTTTACAGAGTCAGCCTGTTTCCCCCAACAATCTGGGTCCTCATTTTACCCACTTCGGAAGGACGGAAGGACGAGTCAACCTCGAGCCAGTCAGGATCGAACTGCTGGCAGTCAGCAGAGTTAGCTTGCAATACTGCATTCTAACCACTGTGCAAGATGGATGGATGGATGGATGGAAGGAAGGAAGGAAGGAAGGACAATAGCACTTAGACTTATATACTGCTTCATAGCGCTTTTACAGTCCTCTCTAAGCGGTTTACAGAGTCAGCCTGTTTCCCCCAACAATCTGGGTCCTCGTTTTACCCATCTCGGAAGGATGGAAGGCTGAGTCAACCTTGAGCCGGTGGGAATCGAACTACCGGCAGTGGGCAGAATTAACCTGCAACACTGGTTTATAACTACTGCACAGGAAGGAAGGAAGGAAGGAAGGAAGGAAGGAAGGAAGGAAGGAAGGAAGGAAGGAAGGAAAGAAGGAAGAGGAGGAGTAAAGCAATAGGCACTTAGACTTACATACCACATCACAGTGCTTCACAGCCCACTCTAAGCGGTTTACAGAGTCAGCCTCTTGCCCCCCAACAATCTGGATCCTCATTTTACCCACCACAGAAGGATGGAAGGCTGAGTTAACCTTGAGCCTGGTGAGAATCGAACTGCCAAACTGCAAGCAGCCGGCAGGCAGCAGAAGTAGCCTGCAGTACTGCACTCTAACCACTGCGCCACCATGGCTCAATATTGTGCCATGGGATGCTGCAAATGGCCATAAATCCAGTCCAGATACTGAGCACCCCTCAATGTGGTCACAGGACGTCAGCAGGGGCTGGGGACACAAGTCTGGAACTTTGAAACAGGGTCGTAAATAGGTTTTAGGGGTCCATCATAAACTTCAAACGACCGCTAAGCAGTTAGTCGTAAGATGAGGACTGCCTACACTCATTATAGTCTTGATTTTGTCCTGGTATGGACTCATTGTAGGTCAAGGAATTAAAAGTGGTGGAAGGAGGAAAATCCCCCTTTAAATCCTTTCCAATTATAGTAACGTTATGAATGACTTTGGATCAGAAAGAGGGAGGGAGGGAGGGAGGAAAAAAAAGGAAGGAGGGAAGGAAGGAAGGAAGGAAGGAAGGAAGGAAGGAAGGAGAAGAAGAAAACAAAGAAGGAAGGAGATGAAGGAAGAAAACAAAGAAGGAAGGAGATGAAGAAGGAAGGAAGGAAGAAGAAAACAAAGAAGGAAGGAGATGAAGGAAGGGAGGAAGGAAGGAGGAAGGTGGAAGGCGGAGGAAGAAAACAAAGAAGGAAGGAGATGAAGAAGGAAGGAAGAAGAAAACAAAGAAGGAAGGAGATGAAGGAAGGGAGGAAGGAAGGAGGAAGGTGGAAGGAGGAGGAAGAAAACAAAGAAGGAAGGAGATGAAGAAGGAAGGAAGAAGAAAACAAAGAAGGAAGGAGATGAAGAAGGAAAGAAGGAAGAATAAAACAAAGAAGGAAGGAAGGAAAGAGGAAGAAAAAACAAGGAAGGAAGGGGATGAAGGAAGGAAGAAAGGAGGAAACATAGAAGGAAGGAGATGAAGGGAGGAAGGAGGAAGAAGAAAACAAAGGAGGAAAGAGATGAAGAAGGAAGGAAGAGAGGGAGGGAGGGAGAAGGAAGAAGATGTAGAAGGAAGAGATGAAGAAGGAAGGAAGGAAGATGAAGAATGGAGTAAAAAATAAAAAGGGAAGGAAGGAAGGAGGGTTGAAAGAGAAGGAAGGAAGACTCACCCCCTCCCTAAATTATGTTTCCTACATTATGTTTCTTGCGGACAAAGAAAACCTTCAGAAAAAGACAACACCTCCGAGCTCCAGCCCTCTCAAATCACACAAATCTGAACAAGAAAGCTCTGAGAAATATGTGCTTGTGTTTGTGTGTGTGTGTGTGGGGGGGGGGGGGTTGAGGTGGGGGGAAAACCCTGCCACAATCCTTTGGCTATCTCTCCGCTGCCCCCAAATACCATTTTTCTCCAAACTGGCCACGGCCAGTTCCATTTTGCCCGCCAAACCGATGATTAGGGAAGCTAATCGCTCCGTTTTTTTCCTGCCCTACAAAAGGGAAAAGTTGCATCAAATCATTTGGCCCTGGATCTAAGGGGATGCTCAGTCACCCACCCACCCACCCCCTTTCCTTAAAAGTGGGGTGAACTAATGGAACAGGGAGCCTGTGTGCGTTAAGGCCACCCCGTTTGCATCCGGCAACTTTGCTACGGCTAAGCCCCGTCAGAAGAAAATAATTCAGGAGGGGGGGTGTGTGTTAATTCGAGCGAAGGACATCATTACAAGCTCGCTAGCGGACAAGTCTGGTCATCGAGAGCTAATTTAAACCTTTTTCCCAACTTTCCCGGAACGTGGAATGCTTTAGGAGAGGCTGGGAGAGACCTGAAAACTACCCTGTTTCCCCGAAAATAAGACCTCCCCGATAATAAGCCCAAGTGGGCTTTTTTTTATTAAAAAAGTTTTACAATACAATTTTTATCCCCCTTTCCCCCCACCAATCCCCCCACCCAACTACCACCCCCTCCCTTTCCCTTCCTTTCCCTTGCCCCTCCCCCCCTGACTTCCTTTGCTAACCAAACATCAGTCAGGTATATCAATCCACATCAAACAGAAAAGTAGGTGAGATCCAGATAAAATATTATAAATTTAACATTAAGTAATAAAGAACTAATCTAAACTTCTAACACCCCCTTTTACCCCCTTAATTCAAGTGGGCTTTTGAGCGCATGCGCTAAAATAAGCCTCCTTCTTGAAGATAAGCCTCCCCCCCCCCCCGAAAATATTTAAACGCAGAGCTGGAAATCAGGTAAGACGGCAAGAGGAGCCCCCTCTTGCTCCATGTGCCCCAAAATAATAAGACCTCCCCGAAAATAAGGCCAAGCGCTTATTGCGAGGTTAAAAAAAAATAAAAATAAGACCAGGGTCTTATTTTCGGGGAAACACGGTAGAAATGCTAGTCCTCCATCTGGCTATGAGTTTCAAAAGTAAGTGTGGTCTTGGAAAAAAACAGACTTAAAATATTGCATCTGGTTTTAGTCACCACGATATAAAAAAGATGTTGAGAGCTTAGAAAGAGTGCAGAGAAGAGCAATGAAGAGGATTAGGGGACTGGAGGTTAAAACATATGAAGAACGGTTGCAGGAACTGATTATGTCTATTTTGATGAAAAGAAGGATTGGGGAAGTCATGATAGCAGCCTTCCGATATCTCAGGGGCTGCCCCAAAGAAGAGGGAGTCAAGCTCTTCTCCAAAGCCCTGAGGGCAGGATAAGAAGCAACGGATGGAAACTCACCAAGGAGAGAAGCAACCTAGAACGAAGAAGGAATTTCCTGACAGTGAGGACAATGAATCAGTGGAACAACTGGCCTCCAGAAATTGTGGGTGCTTCATCACTGGGGGTGCTCTCTGAAGATTTCTTAGACGTGTCATTCCTCAACTAGGTAACATCATCAGTTACATATCAACAAACTCACTAGCACTGATGGTGTTACTCAGTCGGGTAATGAAACGTCTGCCGAGAAAGCCGCCAAGCTGAGAGAGCACCAAGGTCCCCACAGTTCAACCCGGAGCTACCAATATCCTATCCTATCCTCAATTTTAATTCTAATTCTATCCTATCCTATCGTCTTGTCCTATCCTATCCTATCCTCAATTCTAATTCTATCCTATTCTATCGTCTTGTCCTATCCTATCCTATCCTATCCTATCCTATCCTATCCTATCCTATCCTAAATTCTAATTCTATCCTATCCTATCGCCTTGTCCTATCCTATCCTATCCTGTCCTATCCTATCCTTAATTTAATTCTATTCTATCCTATCGTCTCGTCCTATCCTATCCTATCCTGTCCTATCCTCAATTCTAATTAATCCTAATCCTAATTCTAATCCTAATTCTATCCTATCATCTTGTTCTATCCTATCCTGTCCTGTCCTATCCTCAATTCTAATTCTATTCTATCCTATCGCCTTGTCCTATCCTATCCTGTCCTATCCTCAATTCTAACTCTAACTCTAACTCTAATTCTATCTCATCCTCCCCTCCCCTCCCCTCCCCTCCCCTCCCCTCCTATCCTATTCTTAATTCTAATTCTATCCTATCCTATCGCCTTGTCCTATCCTATCCTATCCTGTCCTATCCTATCCTCAATTCTAATTTTATTCTATCCTATCATCTTGTCCTATCCTATCCTGTCCTATCCTCAATTCTAACTCTAACTCTAACTCTAACTCTAACTCTAACTCTAACTAACTCTAATTCTAATTCTAATTCTAATTCTAATTCTAATTCTAATTCTAATTCTAATTCTAATTCTAATTCTAATTCTATCTCATCCTCCCCTCCCCTCCCCTCCCCTCCCCTCCTATCCTATCCTATTTTCAGGATCAGTCAGCAGTCCTCCATCTTGGGTTCCATATGTTTACCCTAAGAACAGAAACTGGGTCTCTCTTCCCCACCCCCCCCCACCTCCCCAAGGAATGACAGGTGGGGGGGGGGGGAGTGGGAAACACCCCAGGAGGAATGGTGCAATTGGCATGAAAGCTGCCAGCTTCGTTCCCCCTGCCCACCCCCTCCCCACCCATCCTAACGTCTTTCGGATTTTGCCTGTAACACCTTCCTGATTCGCCAAGATATCACAAGGCAGGTGGGATCATCTTGATTAAGAAGAAGAAGAAGCAGAAGAAAAAGAAGAAAAAAAAAGGCAGCGGCGAGATATCGTAATTAGAGCGGTCATTAGCAACGCACGCAGCGGAGGGTCTTGTAAATGAAGCGCAGATTGGAGTCTCTTTTTCAACTCACCAGGAATATGAACAGTTAGCCCGATTATTAGTTAATGGGACCAGTTTCTTAGAGCAGCAGGAAATGGGGGAGGTTGGGAGACACTTAAAAGGGGAGGAGGGGAGGAACGCTAACGAAGCCAGTGATATTCGCTAAGAAAAGACAACGCTAACTCTCTTTTTAGCCTTGCTTACGACCATAATAGGGGATGCAGTGGCTCAGTGGCTAAGATGCTGAGCTTGCCGATCGAAAGGTCGGCAGTTCAGCGGTTCGAATCCCTAGTGCCGCATAACAGGGTGAGCTCCCGTTCCTTGTCCCAGCTTCTGCCAACCTAGCAGTTCGAAAGCCCATAAAAAATGCAAGTAGAAAAATAGAGACCACCTTTGGTGGGAAGGGAACAGCGTTCCGTGCGCCTTTGGCATTGAGTCATGCTGGCCACATGACCACGGAGACGTCTTCGGACAGCGCTGGCTCTTCGGCTTTGAAACAGAGATGAGCATCACCCCCTAGAGGCGGAAACGAGTAGCACACATGTGCGGAGGGACCTTTACCTTTACCTTATGACCATAATGGAGTTTTTTCTGACCCGGCTCCCAAACACAATCCCTCTTGCAGTTAAATAAATGGTCCCTTTATTAGCCAGCAGCCACGGCAAAAAAGTTTCTCTCAATGCAGGCAGGGAGATGAATAGCTGTCTGCCACACCTATTCATCTCCGCCCTCCCTTTTATCCCCAGAGCTAGGGTGGGGCTTCGCTAGCAGCGATGGCTCTTCTGTCTCAAGGACCAGCCCATAGATTTCCACTGCTCTCCTCTCCTCTGCCTTCTGTGTATCTGTGCATCAGGCACTGGACCCAGCTGTTCCTCCTCTTCCTCATCAGCCACCTCCAGATCTGTTGACTCTCCATCTGAGGGCTGATGGACAGTTTAAGCTCCGTCTCTGTCTCTCTCTCTCTGAAAACTCCATTATGGTCATAAGGTCAAGGTAAAGGTCCCTCCACACGTGTGCTACTCGTTTCCGCCTCTAGGGGGCGGTATTGTCCAGTCATATCGCCTGACAAATCACACTTGGAATACTGCATACATTTTTGGTCACTACGATAAAAAAAGGATACCGAGGCCCTGGAAAAAAGAGTGCAGAGAAGAGCAACGAAGATGATTAGAGGGCTGGAGGCTAAACTGTACGACGAACAGTTGCGGGAACTGGGAATATCTAGTCTAGTGAAAAGAAGAATTAGGGGGTGACATGATAGCAATGTTCCAGTATCTCAGGGGCTGCCCCAAAGAAGAAGGGAGTCAAGCTATTCTCCAAAGCACCTAAGGGTAGAACAAGAAGCGATGGGTAGAAACTAATCAAGGAGAGAAGCAACTTGGAATTAAGGAGAAATTTCCTAAAAGTGAGAACAATTAATCAGTGGAACAACTTGCCTCCAGAAAGAAGTTTCCTGAGGACGGGTTCCAGCACGAACTCAAAAGCTCAGAAGACCAAACCTCTCATCCTGGTGACCAACCCAGATTGGATCCAGTTAAGGAAACATCTGCAAGCAAGCCACCGAGGACAGAAAATGTTTTGACCTAGGCTCCCTTAACAAGCAGGGAGGCAGGAATTGATCCAGGCAAAACCTCTTTTATTTACAGGACTGTGAATTACGTTCATTCACAGTCAGCAAGGTTTGTCCAAGCAGTTTTTCAAAGGAATATTTATCAACACAAACCTTATCTTGCTTGGCAAGCTGCCATGTAACTTGTTTCCAACCACAGTACAAGGCCAAACTTGGCACAGAGTCTCTCTGAGGAACGAATTGTTTTCTGCAAAAGCCCACTCCCCGTTCACTCCTCTTTTGTTTCCTATGGGAGGGGCCAATCACCTCTTAAGGTGTGGCTTTACTCCCGAGTCGACCCTGCTTTCTGAGTTGTTTTTATCATCTGGCAGCTCTGCGCATGCGCACACTGGGAACGGGCTCCAGCTGTTCCTTCGCCTCGCTGCTGTCTGGCTCCTTCTGACTCCGATGGAGAGCCCTCTTCTGAGCTTTCCCCAGTCGCCAGGACTGACCCAAGTTCCTCCCCAACCTCCTCACTGTCTGACTCTGCTGGCCACCGGCGGGCCACAAGAGAGAGCACCGAGGACTCCACAGTCGTATCCCATCTCTCTCCACACCCAAAAGAAAGGAAGGAGAAAAGAGAAGAGATGGAGGACTAGCTGACCACCTGTCAAAAACTTCCCCCTGGGTGAAGAAGTCCGGGCTCAAAAAGAGCTGAAATGGAACCGCCCCACGTTCTACGTTGCTTTCTCGACTGTCATCCCTCCTCCTAATTGTTCCTCCTTGACAGCTTCTCTTCTGCAGCTAGAGAGATGAGAATGACACATTTGGGAAGGTGTGGTTGCTGTGCTACAGCCACTGCAGTAATTGAGCGCAACTGAGCCGGCTCTTGGAGGAGAAAGCTCAGCACGGAGGGGATGCAGGAGAAGGTCATCAGAAGCTTTGTGGGGGATTTCAGAAAGAAAAAAAAACCCGCCTTCTCTAACGAGTAGGGGGCTCTCTCTGACCCCAATTCCTAAATTTACAGGGACGCTAGAAAAAAATTGCCTCTCGGATGGCACAGAAGAAGTTCGAATCCCAGAAAGGTAGGGCTAGCTGATGAGAGCAAAATAGCTTGAAATAGATTCTATACTAAAGGTAAAGGTAAAGGTTCCCCTCGCACATATGTGCTAGTCGTTCCCGACTCTAGGGGGCGATGCTCATCGCCGTTTCAAAGCCGAAGAGCCAGCGCTGTCCGAAGACGTCTCCGGGGTCATGTGGCCGGCATGACTCAACACCAAAGGCGCACGGAAGGCTGTTCCCTTCCCACCAAAGGTGGTCCATATTTTTCTACTTGCATTTTTTTTATGTGCTTTCGAACTGCTAGATTGGCAGAAGCTGGGACAAGTCACGGGAGCTCACCCCGTTACGCGGCACTAGGGATTCGAACTGCTGAACTGCCGATCTTTCGATCGACAAGCTCCGTGTCTTAGCCACTGAGCCACCGCACCAACCATAGCTTACTACAAACCTGGACCCAGTTAAGGACAGAATGAATAAGTTTAAGAGGCAGTTTTATCTTTTACACAATTCATCCCAAAATATTCAGCTTATTTCGCCTGATCTGCCTCTCCTCTATTTTGTCTGCTTTTGGGACGGTCCCATTTTAATTATTACGGATCTAACGCCTTCAGCGATGGGCAAAGTATCGGGAAGAATGAGTTTATTTTTGAAAGAGAGAGAGAGAAATAAACTGCAAAGAAACAAACAAACTGTACAGGTGCCGTGCTCATCACCCATACATTGCTTTGGTTCAAAGGCAGGTGGTCCTCGATTTACGACCACAACTGAGCCCCAGATTTATGTTGTCAAGTGAAATAGTTGTTAAGTAAGTTCCCCCCCCCCATTCCCCAACCTTTCTTGACCCGGTTGTTAAGTGAATCACCTTAGTAACTTGGTTGTTAAGTGAGTCTGCCTTTGTTTGTCCGAAGGTCAGAAAGGAAGATCATGTGACCTTGGGACACAGTAACGGTCATAAATAGGAACCACTTGCCACTTGATTTTGATCACGTGACCGTTGGGGGGGGAGGGGGCTGCAAAGGCCATAACTGTGAAAAACATCCGTAACTCCCTTTCTTCAGGGCCGTTGCAACTTTGAACGGTCACTAAACGGACTGTTGTAAGGTCGAGACCTACTTGCACGTCGTTACGAAACTTGCTTCGAGAATTTTAAATTTTTTTAAAATAAGAGCCTTTTTTTTTTTTCAAAGACATTTCTAAATCGAAAACTTATTAGACTTTGATGTTGGCTTTCTCTAATTCCCCTCCGGATCTGGCATTGACTTCATTAATTGCTTTAACGAGGAGAATAAGTAAGAATTTGCAGAGAAGATCAAATGAATGCAAATCCACTAAGGTGAAGAGAAATCTCATTAAGCGTCTCCATTAAAGAAATGAAGAAGTCTTGGAAATTTTCTTTTTTTTTAAAAAAAAAAAAAGCAAAAAAAAAATCTTTAGAAATGAAGGAATGTCGGTCTATCCTCTTCCGGGCCTTCGAAAATCAGAAAATAATCCCAAGAGGCTAAAAGAAGACAAAAGTCTCCCAAACTATCTTAAAAGAAAGAGAAAAATAAACTCTTGTTTTCTAGCTAAACAGCCGTTTCAAATACAGGCAAGTCCTTGACTTACGGCCACAACGGAGTCCCAAATTTCTGACGCTAAGCCAAACCTTTGTTAAGTGAGCTTTGTCCCAATTCTTAAGTCAAAATCAAATCAAGTTTCTTAAAATCAAATAGAGTTTATTACAGTCAAAGATCAGGGACCAGAATTCTTAAGCGAATTCCCTGCTGTTGGTAAGTAAGTCACACGGTTGTTAAGCGAATCTGCTTCCTTCCCCGCCGACTTTGCTTGTCAGAAGGTCGCAAAAGAGAAACACGTGACATACCCACCCAACCCCCACCCCCTGGGACACTCTGACCGTCATAAATATGAGCCAGTTGCCAGCTGAATTTTGATCACACGACCATGGAGATGCTTGCAATGGCCGTAAGTGTGAAACAGGGTCACAAGGCACTCTCTTTTTCCAGGGCCATGGTCGCTTTGACCGGTCACTAAACGAAATGTTGTAAATCAAGGACGACCTGTATTCTGAAGAGGCTAAAAGGGCAAAGGTAAGCCAAAACAGTAGGGCCTGGTGGCTCAGCAGACTAAAAGCATTGTGATTAACACCAGCTGTCTGCAATTACTGTAAGTTCGAATCTCCCCAGGCTCGAGGTTGACTCAGCCTTCCATCCTTTCTAAGGTGGGTAAAATGAGGACCCAGTTTGTGGGGGCAATGAGCTGACTTTGTATAATATACAAAAGTATGAAGGCTATTGCTTAACGCATTGTAAGCCGCCCTGAGTCTCTGGAGAAGGGCGGCATAGAAATCAAATTAAAAAAAGAAGAAGAAAGAAAAGGAAAGAAAAGGAAGGAAGGAAGGAGGGAGGAAGGAAGGAGGGAGGGAGAGAAGAAGGAAGGAAGGAAGGAAGGAAGGAAGGAAGGAAGGAAGGAAGGAAGGAAGGAAGGAAGGAGAAAGAAAGAACGTTCAGCTGTCTGCAATTACTGTCAGTCTGACTCTCACCAGGCTCAAGGTTGACTCAGCCTTCCATCATTTCTAAGGGAGGTCAATTGAGGACCCAGTTTGTGGGGGCAATAAGATGACTTTGTATAAATATACAAAAGTATGAAAGCTATTGCTTAACGCATTGTAAACTGAGTCTCTGGAGAAGGGCGGCATATAAATCAAATAAAAATATAAATAAATAAATAAATAAGACGATTCCCCCCCCCCAAAAAAAACCCTATCTTGACGGAAAGGGAAAAAATAAAATCATTCCAAAGCACCTGAAGGCCAGACAAATAATAATGGATGGAAACTGATTCAACCTGGAAATAAGGAGAGATCTCCTGACAGTGAGAGCAAATCAACCCACGGAACAGAAGTTGCCTTCGGAAGTTGTGGGAGCTTCATCCCTGGAGGCTTTCAAGAAGAGACTGGACTGCCATTTGTCGGAAATGATGTAGGGTCTCCTGCTTGGGTGGGGGGTTAGACTAGATGACCTCCAAGGTCCTTTCCAATTCTGTTAATCTGAGGTTATCAAAGGTCTGGAGGCTAAAACCTACGATGAACGGTTGCAGGAACTGGGCCTGGCTAGTCTAGGGAAGAGAAGGACCAGGGGAGACAGGATAGCAGTCTTCCAATATTTGAGGGGCTGCCACAGAGAGGAAGAGGGGGTCAAGCTATTTTCCAAAGCACCTGAAGGCCAGAAAAGGAAGAATGGATGGAAACTGACCAAGGAGAGATTCAATCTAGAAATAAGGAGGAATTTTCTGACAGTGAGCGCAATCAACCCACGGAACAGAAGCTGCCTTCGGAAGTTGTGAGAGCTTCATCCCTGGAGGCTTTCAAGAAGAGACTGGACTGCCCTCTGTCAGAAACGGTGTAGAGTCTCTTGCTTGGGTGGGGGTTGGACTAGATGACCTATAAGGTTCCCTTCCAACTCTGTTAATCTGTATCTGTTTTCTAGCTAAAAAGCCTTTTCAAAGATTACTTCCGTTCCCATTTGCTAAGTAGGAAAAATACACGAATGTTCTTAAAAGGTATAATCTTCGGCCAGAACAAAATGTACCATCTTGAAACTGTGAGTTAAAGAAATCGGTGCAGTGATTGTACTGGCAATAAATGGCATTATCTCAGGTTCTATCAACCTTAGGATGATTTTTAAAAAAAATATACCATCGTTTTGTAGCATTTCCCCTTTTAAAAGGGTTGCCTTTTTTGTTGTTGTTCTGTTTATATTTGTTTTCACGGTGGCGATAGCACCAAGATCGCGAGAAGTGATTTTGTAAATTTTTCTTCGTATTTTTATATATAGATGTAAAAAAAAAAAAAAACACAAGAAAAGAAAAGATTGGACAAGCGTTTATCCAGGTTGGTATATAAGGCCTCCTACCTTGGACAAGGGATTTGACTAGATGACCTCCAAGGTCCCTTCCAGCCCCTAAAGGTAAAGGTAAAGGTTCCCCTCGCACATTTGTGCCAGTCGTTCCCGACTCTAGGGGGCAGTGCTCATCTCTGTTTCAAAGCCGAAGAGCCAGCGCTGTCCGAAGACGTCTCCGTGGTCATGTGGCCGGCATGACTCAACGCCAAAGGCGCACGGAACGCTGTTCCCTTCCCACCAAAGGGGGTCCCTATTTTTTCTACTTTCTACATTTTTTACCTGCTTTCGAACTGCTAGATTGGCAGAAGCTGGGACAAGGAACGGGAGCTCACCCCGTTACGCGGCGCTAGGGATTCGAACCGCTGAACTGCCGACCTTTCGGTCGACAAGCTCAGCGTCTTAGCCACTGAGCCACCACATCCAAGAGTTGAGCGAATGGCCATCGTCCTACAGCTTCTGAACTGTCGCCCCTTCCTCCCTTGGGCACCTGAAGAGTTCTCAAGAAAACTCTTTCCTGAGACAGGGAAAATGAAGTAGAAAAAAATTAAGCCTGAGTACAAGAATGGCAAGCAAAAAGAAACAACGAAAAACGAAAAAAAAGGAAAAAAAAAAGAAAGACCATCAAACTAGCTAGAAAACATATGCTGCTGTGCAGTTAGAGCAGAAATTGTTCACTTGCAACCATCTGGGTACCCATTTTTTCATGATCATATATATATATATATATTTTCCTTTCCCGGTGTATCTTTTCTTATAACTCATACCGTTTTCCATTACAACTTTGCAGGAGATCTTAAAGGACAAAGTTATTTTCCCTCTATGGAAAACACAAATTGGCTTCAGAATAGAATAAGAGAGTAGAATAAGAGAGAGTAGAATAAGGGACCTTGGAGGTCTTCTAGTCCAACCCCCTGCTTAGACAGGAAACCCTAACCCACTTCAGACAAATGGTTATCCAGCCATTAAAAACTTCCAGTCTTGGAGCATTCACAAAAAAGAGACAGGGGCGAATGGATGGAGTTGAGTATTTACTGGCTGGATACCCTTCCTGACGCCTATGCAGAGTTCGCAGCAGATATTTTCTCTTTGCGCCCTGAGAGAGAAACATCTGCCGCTACCTAGGATTGTTAACTCTCCACCTTTCAAACGGGAGGTAAGCATTTTCATCACTAGGCCACCACACTGCTGAAAAGCCGACTCCAATATGGGAAGGACCTCAGGAGCCTCGGCCAAGAGCCTCTGCCAAGGGAATGGTCAGTTAAGAGACGGCATAGTTGGACAGTGGGCAGGGCAAGAGACTCAGAAGAGACCCTCCCTAGTTTCTCAGGTAGACTAAGGGAGGGAGTAGAATTGTCCTTTACGACTTGCAAGATTTTGGCAATGTAGCACTTACAAATAAAGTTGAATTACCGTACTTTTCGGAGTATAAGACACACTTCCCCCCCCCCCAAAAAAGAGGGTGGAAATATTGGTGTGTCTTATACACCGAATGCAGCCATTTTTGGCCTCCCAAAACCCTGCCCCGCGCGTCCCTTTTTTGCCAAAAACAGGCCCGTTTTTGCAAAAAATGGGATGCACAGAGGGTTTGGGACGCCTGAAGAATGCTCCTGGGGGCTGGGGAGGGGGCATGGTTCGGCGTTTGGCCTGCATCCCGTGGATGGGGCTTCACTTTTTTTTTTTTTGCGTGGCCCAGTTTCCGGCACGCCATGGCCAGAGACCGGAAGGTTGGGGACCCCCATTCTTGGGTGTCTATGCTCATACTACGGGCAGAGTTTTTGGGAGGGTGCAAGGAAGGCCTGCAGATGGGGACTGCAGCCAAGAAATTAAAAGACGCTTGCTCCTGGGGAGGAAAGCTATGGCAAATCTAGACAGCATTCTAAAAAGCAGAGACATCACCCTGCCAACAAAAGTGTGTATAGTCAAGGCGATGGTTTTCCCAGTTGCAATGGATGGATGGGAAAGTTGGACCACAAGGAAGGCTGAGCGCCAAAGAATGGAGGCCTTTGAACTATAGTGTTGGAGAAGACTCTTGAGAGTCCCTTGGACTGCAAGGCGATCCAACCGGTCAGTCCTAGAGGAGATCAACCCTGACTGCTCTTTAGAAGGCCAGATCCTGAAGAGGAATCTCAAATACTTTGGCCACCTAATGAGAAGGAAAGACTCCCTGGAGAAGAGCCTAATGCTGGGAACGATGGAGAGCAAAAGAAGAAGGGGACGGCGGAGAAGGAGGTGGCTGGATGGGGTCACTGAAGCAGTTGGCGTGAGCTTCAATGGACTCCGGAGGATGGTAGAGGACAGGAAGGCCTGGAGGAACATTGTCCATGGGGTCGCGATGGGTCGGACACGACTTCTCAACTAACAACAACAAGAAGGCATACAGCTTTTAGAGGAAGCTGCTGAAAAAGTCACGGGCTGTATATCCCTCTCTACCCGAGTACGATTTTTCTTTTTTTTCTTTTTAAAAATTAAGCTTATTATTGGCAAGCAAAGCTTTTTGCTCCTCCGTTGGCCCCGAGACTCTGCGGAATGCAAACAATCACGCCGGCCAGCAAAACAGTTTAGTGGAAAGAGAATATTTTTACTGGGGTTTTTTTTTTTGGTTCTTTGTGGAGGGAGGGGGGAAAGAGAGGGGGGGAGGGAAGACACACAGAGACCCCTTTCGCTCGCGCTTCTCTGCTGTTAATCAGATTCTAATTGCATTCAGCACGATGCCAGAGGTGCCTGCAACCAATAAGGAGGTGATGGCAGGCAGCTGACAGAAGCTGTCAAAATAGCCCTCGAAAAAGGGGGTCCTAGGGAGGCGGTGGGGGGGGACTTGATGATAATGCGAAAATGAGATACAAAACTACGGGGCAGAGAGGGAGGTGTGGAAATGGAAACAGGCACACACACACACACACACACACACACAAGACCCTCCTCTGGCGAAGTAATATTTACTTAGAATTTAAAATGCACAGAGAACACTTAAACACTGCAGTCTTTTAAAAAAACAAAACAAACGAAGAGAGTTGTGTGTGTGGAGGGGAGATTCTGAGAGGGGGCTATTATTATTCCCATTTCACTGATGGGGAACTGAGCCCCCCACCCCCACCTCCACACACACACACATACATCCCACCCCGGAGTGGATAAGCGGAAGGAAGGAGAGGAAGAAGCAGCAGAAACACTGGATGTTTTAATGAAGTTAAAAGGAAGAGCCTGGTCTGGTCTAGTGGGGAAGGCTCCCAGTTAGAACCGGGAGATGGTGAGTTCTAGTTCTGCTTTAGGCATGATAGCTGGCTGGGTGACTTTGGGGCCCATCACCAAGAGACAGTGAGTTCTAGTTCTGTCTTAGGCTGGGTGACTTTGGGCCCATCATCAGGAGAGGTTGAGTTCTAGATCCACCTTAAGCATGATAGCCAACTGGGTGACTTTGGACCAATCACTAGAAGACGGGGAGTTCTAGTTCTGTCTTAGGCTGGGTGACTTTGGGCCCATCAGCAGGAGAGGGTGAGTTCTAGTTCTGTCTTAGGCTGGGTGTCTTTGGGGCCCATCACCAGGAGAGGGTGAGTTCTAGTTCTGTCTTAGGTTGGGTGACTTTGGGCCCATCACCAGGAGAGGGTGAGTTCTAGTTCTGTCTTAGGCTGGGTGACTTTGGGCCCATCACCAGGAGAGGGTGAGTTCTAGTTCTGTCTTAGGCTGGGTGACTTTGGGGCCCATCACCAGGAGGGGGTGAGTTCTAGTTCTGTCTTAGGCTGGGTGACTTTGGGCCCATCACCAGGAGAGGGTGAGTTCTAGTTCTGTCTTAGGCTGGGTGACTTTGGGCCCATCACCAGGAGAGGGTGAGTTCTAGTTCTCCAAACCTTGGCGACTTTTCAACCTGTGGACTTCGACTCCCAGAATTCTCCTGGCTCAGGAATTCTGGGAGTTGAAGTCCATAGGTTGAAAAAGGGGCCACAGTTGCCCGTTCCAGCTCCGGTTCTTTCGAGGGATGAGAACCACTTTAAAATCCGGAGACCGACCCCCCCCAATCAACGCACAAAACTCTAACCCTCCGTTAAGCGACACGGCTGCTATGTTCATCGGACCTGCTGCATGCTCAAAGAAGCCCGAGATGGTTTAATGAGATCAAAAGCCTCCATAGAAGGAAAATATAAATATTCCTTCTGGCATATAAATTTTTTAAATAAATAAATAAATAAATAAATACATACATACATACACTTCTGTTTACAAATATTAAAGAACCAGCAGCCTCACAACAGACAATTTTTATTTTATTTTTTTGTTATTTCTGCTTCTCCTACTCAGCTCCCAACTAGACTTTTTAATCTGTTCAAGTATCTACGAATTTCTACCCAAGAGCTTCTATTAGGTCTAAGTCACTGAGTCACCGGCTCGCCTCCCTCCCTTGCAAAGCTCAGGAGCGCCTCCTGCAGATCCAAGAAGAAAACACTGCTATCCCACCAATTTTTGGGTGGGAAACAGCCCGGCTGATGTCACTTGATTCTCTAAAACAGTGATGTGTGTTTTTGTTTTTTAATTTTGGCAACTTTTAAGATGGGTGGCCTTCGACGGCCAGAATTCTGGCCCTTGAGATCCACCCATCTTAATCAACAAGATGGGTGACAAGAATATTTGTAGTTCAACTGTAGGATCCTTGGTGGGAGCCTCTGAGATTGGTGTTTTGTTTTGTTTTAAATTTGATTTATATGCCGCTCTTCAGAGACTCAGGGCGGTTTACAATGCGTTAAGCAATAGCCTTCATACTTTTGTATATTTATACAAAGTCAGCTTATTGCCCCCACAAACTGGGTCCTCAATTTATTTTTTTTTAATTTGATTTATATGCCGCCCTTCTCCGGAGACTCAGGGCGGCTTACAATGCATTAAGCAACAGCCTTCATACTTTTGTATATATTTATACAAAGTCAGCTTATTGCCCCCACAAACTGGGTCCTCAATTTACTCACCTTAGAAAGGATGGAAGGCTGAGTCGACCTTGAGCCTGGCTAGGATTGAACTCACAGAATTACAGGCAGCTGGATGTTAATTGCTGCCTTTAGTAGGAGGCATTAGCCCCCTACGCTACTCAGGCTCTACCTTAGAGCTCTACCAATTCACCTACCTTAGAAAGGATGGAAGGTTGAGTCAACCTTGAGTCTGGCGAGATTCGAACTTACAGTAATTGCAGACAGCTGGTGTTAAATTACAATGCATTAGTCTACTGAGCTATCCAGCAGACTAATGCATTGTGCGGATGTTTTGGTACCCAACTAGGAAACTTCATTTGGGGCTAGAAGGAAATGGGGTTTACAGGGAAGAGGAGGAAGAGGAGACGACAACTGTGGAGGTTTTGGTGCTCTCTGAGATTGGTTGATTTCTTACAGACATTTCATCACCAAACTAGGCAACATCATCAGTGCTAGAAGGAAATGGGGTTTGCCGGGAAGAGGAGGAGGAAGAGCAGGAGGAGGAGGAAGAGGAGACAACAACTGTGGAGGTTTTGGTGCTCTCTGAGCTTGGTTGATTTCTTATAGACATTTCATTACCAAACTAGGGAACATTATCAGTGCTTAAAAGAAATGGGGTTTGCAGGGAAGAAGAGGAGGAGGAGGAGGAGGAAGAGGAGGAGGAGATGACAACTGTGAGGGTTTTAGTGCTCTCTGAGCTTGGTTGATTTCTTATAGACATTTCATTACCAAACTAGGGAACATTATCAGTGCTTAAAAGAAATGGGGTTTGCAGGGAAGAAGAGGAGGAGGAGGAAGAGGAGGAGGAGAAGGAAGAGATGACAACTGTGAGGGTTTTGGTGCTCTCTGAGACTGGTTGATTTCTTACAGACATTTCATCACCAAACTAGGCAACATCATCAGTGCTACAAGGAAATGGGGTTTGCAGGGAAGAAGAGGAGGAGGAGGAGGAGGATTGTGGGGCCCTGAAATTTCATTACCCAACCAGCTAACATCATCAGTGCAAGGGAGGGTCGGGTTTGCTCCTGAAAACTATCTGCCAGCAAAACAACCAAGCACCAAGGATTCCACAGACTAAGAGAAGAAAATATTTACAGCTCAGGGTTGAACTGTGGAGTTCATGGTACTCTCTGAACTTGGTGGTTTTCTTGGATGTTTCATCACCCAACGAGGTAACATCCTTAGTACTAGCCCAGGATAATGTTAAGCCAGTTGGGTAATGAAATAACCAAAGCTCGGAGAGCCCCGAAGCCCTCGCAACATCCATTTCTTTGGAGACGAACTTTTCCTTACCTGAAAAGTTCTCTGATCTCTTTCACCGTGGCCTGGAAGGGGATATTCCGCACCAAAATCTTGGAATTCACTTGCTTCTTGCTGACTTGCTTCTGACGAGCCGTTGTCACGGTGGACCTGGTGATCCGAAAGAGAAGGACATCGGTGTCGTGAGCAAGGCTGTTCTTCTTGGGTCAAGCATGAGATTGAAGCCACGTCCGTTGGCGGTTTAGCTTAACGGTTCTTTGGAGGATTGCAAAGAAGCCAAACCATCCATCGTCTAACTCTTCTGACCCAGCTCCTCAAACACAACTAACCCTCTGAAGTTAACTCAAAGATTCCTTTATTAGGAGCGCCGAGAGAAAGTTTCTCTTTCACCGCAGGCTAACAAGTCTATCCAGCAGGGAGATGAATAGTTGTCTGCCACATCGATTCATTTCCGCTCCCTGCCTTTTATCCCCAGAGATAGAGTGGGGCTTCGCTAGCAGTGGTGGCTCTCTTCTGTCCTGAGGACCAGCCCATAGATTTCCACTGCTCTCCTCTCCTCTGCCTTCTGCACATCCACGCATCAGGCACCGGATCCAGCTGTTCTCTTTCTTCCTCATCAGCCACCTCCAGACCTGGGGAATGTTGACTCTCCATCTGAAGGCTGATGGATGGCCCAGGCTCCACCCCTGTCTCTCTTTCTCTGCCAGCTCCATTCCCTCTTCTCCCTCAGAGCTCCCAAGTTGCCCTGATGACAAAACCTTGGTGGAATTTGGTATCCAACCCTCCCCAATCAATTGCCAAGATCGAATTTACATGCCGCAGAAAAATGCTTGGATGGAGAATTTCTCCAGACAGGAAACGGAGCACAAGTCCCTTCCCTTTATGAAAACTTACTTGGTGGCTCTTTCAGAGATTTTCACTTCCAGCTGATGGCCGTCCACAGAGCAACCCTGAAAGAAAACAAATTGGGCTGGTGTGGTGGGACGTCTGGAACCCTTTCTTTCCCACCAAATAAAATGTCGCAAGGGGTCTCCAGCGAACCAACCACATAAGCAGATTCTCCGACACCTTGATTGAAAGAGGGACTACCGTATTTTTCAGAATATAAGACGCACCGTAGTTTTGGGAGAGGAAAATAAGAAGAAGAAAAAATTCTGCCTCTGCCTACCAGCTTTCATTGGTATTCATCTGGCTATTTTCCTATCAGTGTGGAGAGAGTTGAGGGCTGTTTGGAAACTGAAACAGTTATCTGCTGTGTGAGCAACAAGGAAGGAGACAGCAAGGAGCCTGGGGGTGGCTTAGGTCAACTGTTCTAAAGCTGCATGCTGTGCTGAGCTCTGACACTAAAACTGAAACTCCTCTCCTCTGCTTGTGTTTTGCTTGTGTTGGAAAACCTGCTTTTGGTATTGTATATTTACTTTATATTAATTGAATTAGTAAGTTAATGAATCCTGATGAATCAGTTACTTGTGTGCTTTCTGGATGGGATTGCTGCTGCAAACTCTGACACATCCTTGTAGCAAATAGCAAACACCCAGGTCAGCTTTAGCACATTATTGCAGCCTGATTCAGCACGAGCAGCTGATTGGCGGGTGGATCGGCCTCCAGGAATACCCCCAATCAGCTGTTCCAGGCAGCAGGGTTTGCCACAGACCATCGCCTCCTCTGTGCCTTGCGTTTTTTGTTACATTCGGTATATAACATGCACCCAAATTTTCACCCTTTTTTTTAGGATGGGGGGGGAGTGCATCTTATACTCTGAAAAAATACGGTAATTAATTAGAGAGCAGGATTTCAGCCCAATCTTTTGAAGATAGGTTGTTAACGACAAGGTCAATTTATGACTGATCAACTAAACCCAACATGGAAGCGTGTTGGGCCCAAGAAATCAATCTCCCTCAGCTGGGAGGTTCCCCCCGTTCGTTGGTGGCTGATGAGTCTTAAATCCATCACAGTTGGAGGACACCAAGTTCAGGAAGGCTGGTCCTTTGCCAGCTCACAATGAAAGGGGAGCGAAGAAGGTAGAGAGATGGAGATCATAAATCAATGTTTACTGCGCTAAATAATATTCCAAGGTGGAAAGGGTCATCCATGAACTCTATTTCAGTCCATTATTCAGGGTCCATCACGGGGAAACCTTGAAAAGCACATAAAGCCCAAGTGAACCAAGAATGCGAATCAGGAATATGACTAGACAGAGCAAAGTGGGGAGATGACTCAACGGTTAAAGATGCTGAGCTTGGGTTCGAGACCCGAGCACTGATTGACAGGATGAGCTCCCGTTCCTGGCTCCAGCTCCTGCCCGCCTAGCAGTTTGAAAGCATGCAAATGCGACTAGATAAATAGGTACCACTTCGCTGAGAAGGTAACAGCATTCTGAGCGCCTCAACACATTGATCTGTTAACTAGCCCAGATTCAAGACTCGAGCACTGATTGACAAGATGAGCTCCCATTCCTGGCTCCAGATCCTGCCCGCCTAGCAGTTCAAAAGCACGCAAATGTGAGTAGATAAATAGGTACCACTTCAGTGAAAAGGTAACAGTGTTCCGAGCACCTCAACATATTGTTCTGTTGACTAGTCCAGGTTCGAGACCCGAGCACTGATTGACAGGATGAGCTCCCATTCCTGGATCCAGCTCCTGCCCGCCTAGCAGTTCGAAAGCATGCAAATGCAAGTAGATAAATAGGTACCACTTCAGTGAAAAGGTAACAGTGTTCCGTGAGTCTTGACGTACAGTTATGCTGGTCACATGACTATGGCCCATTCCCATAGCTCACCAGGCAATGTTACCTGTAATTGCTTGACCGCTTTCTGGGCGTATTCCGGTTTCTTGTACTCCACAAATCCAAACCCCATGGAGAGGAGGTTGCCTAGAAGGAACAACAGAGGAAGATCAGAAATGGACTGATGCTAAAATACTTCCCTGTTTCTTCTCTAGCTCAGGGACACTCAGTCGCCAAGTTCTTGAATTTTGCTCCTTTGACCGTCAGGACGCTGCGATGGTCATAAGAGGGATGACTCTCACCCTGGTCATCACTTCTTTACCCCTCCTACCATCGGGAAGGAGATATAGAATTATAGCCAGCCGCACAAACAGGCTGAAGAACAGTTTTTATCCGTGGGCTGTCAGACTCCTGAATGAGAAGTAACATCGTAACTACGTAGCATGATGGACTGCAGGGCCGGTGCAATGTGTAACACGTTCACACCGGTGCAATAGGACTGGGTGTTTTTGTTAATATGATTTTTTGGGTTAGGGATTTTCTGTCTTCACTGCTGAGTTGTATTGTGTTGGGAGGGATGGGCACCGAGGGAGCTCCACCAATCTCATTGTGCATACGTTGTGCACTGACAATAAAGGTTCGAATTTCGTTGAATTTAGGACGCTACGATGGTCATAAGTGCAAGGACCTGTTGCAAGGCAGTTTTTTCAGCAATATTGTAACTTCGAATGGTGATTAAATAAATGGTTGTAAGTCGAGGACCAACCAGCGATGGGTTACAGGAATTAAAGTCAAGCAACCCCGTGGTACGAAAGAACTCGGAGGGCAAAAAAAAATAATCAGATTAAATACATACCAGTTTTATCTTTCTTCTTTGAGATGGTGCAACTCCGCACAACTCCAGCTTTGGAAAAAAACTAGAAAAGGAAAAAAAACAGAGGAGCATACTCTTAAGTTTTATTCTCCTGTATTAAGCCACTGCGCTCTTCTCCGAGAGACAAAGGGAGAGAAAGAAAATGAAAGAAGATGCCCTCTGACATCAAAAGTCTACACGAGAAAACGTGCAGCTGAGTTTGTGTTCCATGCTAAGGCGGAATATGGAGGGCCATGAAGCACGAAGCAGGTTCCGTAATGGGGATGATGTGACTGTCTCGAGGGCAGCCCCCCAAATTTTCAAGAGGAAGAAACATGATGCCTGTAAAGTTCCAAGATTATGGGGAAACACACGGAAGGAAAGAAGGAAAGAAAATAGGGAGGGAGGGAAGGAAGGAAGGTAAGAAAAGACGGAGGGAGGGAGAGAAGGAAGGAAAAAGGGTAAGAAAATAGGAAGGGAGGGAGGCAGGGAGGGAGGGAAGAAAAGAGGGAGGGAAGGAAAGAGTGAAGGAGAGAAGGAAGGAAAAAAGGTAAGAAAATGGGGAGGGAGGGAAGGAAGGAAGGTAAGAAAAGAGGGTGGGAGGGAAGGTAAAAAGGTAAGAAAAGAGGGAGGGAGAGAAGGAAGGTAAGAAAAGAGGGAGGGAGAGAAGGAAGGAAAAAAAGTAAGAAAATAGGGAGGGAAGGAAGGAAGGAGGGAAGGAAGGAAGAAAAAAAGGTAAGAAAATAGGGAGGGAGGAAGGGAAGGAGGGAGGGAGGGAAGGAAAGAAGGAAGGAAGGAAAAAAGGTAAGGAGAGGGAGGAAGGAAGGAAGGTAAGAAAAGAGGGAGGAAAGGAAGG
Source organism: Coluber constrictor foxii (assembly GCA_038048745.1). Lineage (NCBI taxonomy): Eukaryota > Metazoa > Chordata > Lepidosauria > Squamata > Colubridae > Coluber > Coluber constrictor. Next base: position 111,828 of record JAWJVD010000065.1, read on the forward strand.
AAGGCAAATGGAAATGGAGGAAGGAAGGAAAGGAAAGGAAAGGAAAGGAAAGGAAAGGAAAGGAAAGGAAAGGAAAGGAAAGGAAAGGAAAGGAAAGGAAAGGAAAGGAAAGGAAAGGAAAGGAAAGGAAAGGAAAGGCCCAAAATTATTTGATACAAAATCAGAATGAGTGACTTTATCTGCCTCACTTGTTAAACCAGAGAGGGATCAAAACCAGAAGGACTACAGTAATTCCACATTATTGTCCAGGTACGTTGACAGAATTTGCAAGTCTGAAAGTCCAATTCTCCCCCTACCACCTTTACCCCTTGAGAAACTAGGGAGGGTTTCTTCTAAGCCTCTTGCCCCACCCCCACCATCTATGCCCTCTCTTAGCTGACCATTCTCTTCACTCCGTCTCCCAAGGTCTTTCCTGCAGGCCATTAACATAGCCATGAAATCACCGGAAATCACCTCTTTTAGCGTGTCTTCTGTCGTGCTGAAGTTGAGGTTTTTTATGAAAATGGTACAGCCTGGAAGGCTTTGTTCTTCCTCCTCCTCCTCCTCCTCCTCTTCCTCCTCCTCCATTTCCTTTGGAGCATCACTTTTTTCGGAAACCCCTGCAAGAGAAGGAAGTAGGAGCGAATCTAAGGGAAGACATCTTTAGACTCAGCTTGGCTTTCAAAAAAAAATGAGGTTACAAGTCAACTCCCAAGGGAGCAAGCCAGAGTGGTATTCACTTTTACTTTCCCTAAAAAGGTAAAAAAAGGTAAAAGATAAAGGTTCCCCTCGCACATATGTGCTAGTTGTTCCCGACTCTAGGGGGCGATGCCCATCTCCGTTTCAAAGCCGGAGAGCCAGCGCTGTCCGAAGACGTCTCCGTCGTCATGTGGCCGGCATGACTCAACGCCAAAGGCGCATGGAATTCTGTTCCCTTCCCACCAAAGGTGATCCCTATTTTTCTACTTGGATTTTTTACCTGCTTTCGAACAGCTAGGTTGGCAGAAGCTGGGAGAAGTCATGGGAGCTCACCCCGTTATGCAGCACTAGGGATTTGAACCGCTGAACTGCCGACCTTTCGATCGACAAGCTCAGCGTCTTAGCCACTGAGCCGCCGCGTCCCTTTTATTTTCCCTACCGGTTCACAAATGTGAGCGCATCCATGCGCACTCGTGATTTTTGTTTACCGGTTCGGGTAAACCTGTTCAAACCGGCTGAATACCAACTCTGGAGCAATCCCATAGAACAGAGGCCAACCTTCAGGAGGGGCTCAAACAAACAGAAGCAGGCGGTATCCGGTGATTGAAATAGATACTAATGAAACTGTGGAATCCAAAGATTCTCATCGAAAGCCAAGGAATGAATCATTATAACCATGGTGGCGCAGTGGTTAGGATGCAGAATTGCAGGCTAATTCTGCCGACTGCCAGGAGTTCGATTCTCACCAGCTCAAGGTTGACTGCCTTCCAGCCTTCCGAGGTCGGTAAAATGAGGACCCAGATTGTCGGGGACAAGAGGCTGACACTGTAAACCGCTTAGAGAGGGTTGTAAAGGCACTGTGAAGCGGTATATAAGTCTAAGTGCTATTGCTATTCTGCTCTTCCTTTTCCCCTTCCTTCCTTTCTTCCCTCTTCCTTCCTTCCTTCCTTCCTTCCTTCCCTCCCTCCCTCCCTCCCTCCCTCCCATGATTAGAATGCAGTATTGCAGACTAATTCTGCCCACAGCCAGCAGTTCGATCCTGACTGGCTCAAGATCGACTCAGCCTTCCATCCTTCCAAGGTGGCTAAAATGAGGACGCAGATTGTTGGGGGCAAGAGGCTGACACTGTAAACCGCTTAGAGAGGGCTGGAAAGCACTATGAAGCGGGATATAAATCTAAGTGCTATTGCTATTACAGTCTGAGAAACTTCCTTTCTCTGGCTGTTATGCAGCCGTGGGCTTTGCTCCTTCTTATCTGACCCAAACGCATGAGAACTTGGAAGCAATTCTACTCAACTGCCACAGCCCCCCCTCTTCCCTCCCCCCCAAACATACCTCTCTGGGTTTGTTCCTCGCTTTCCTTTTGCTCTTCGACCTCTGACATTTTTCTCCCGGGACCGGAAAAGACCCCCATGGGCGCCCATTCGAGGTAGAGAGGGATATGCTGGAACTGAGAAAGGAAGAAGAAAACCAGTGCAAAGAAGTTAAAACAAGGAAGGGGGAAAAAATATTCGGTATAAATCAGTGCAAGGATAAACAACCCCCCCCCCCAAGGTTTGTTTAAGGCAGGGAATCCATTAATGCTGAAAAGTGGGGGGGACGGAGGACTGTTATTCTCAATCTTGGCAGTTTGAAGATGTGTGGACTTCAACCCCCAGAATTCTCAGGCTGGCTGGGGAATTCTGGGGGTTGAAGTCCACACATCTTCAAGCTGCCAAGGTTGAGAAAGACTGGGGTAGAATAGAATAGAATAGAATGGGAAGGGACCTTGGAGGTCTTCTAGTCCAGCCCCTTTCTCAAGAGGAGAACCTATACTATGTCACATAAGTGACTGTCTAAAGGTAAAGGTAGAGGGTCCCCTCGCACATACATGCTAGTCGTTCCCGACTCTAGGGGGCGCTGCTCATCTCTGTTTCAAAGCCGAAGAGCCAGCGCTGTCTGAAGACGTCTCCGTGGTCATGTGGCCAGCATGACTCAAGGCCATAGACGCACGGAACACTGTTCCCTTCCCACCAAAGGGGGTCCCTATTTTTCTACTTGCATTTTTTACCTGCTTTCGAACTGCTAGGTTGGCAGAAGCTGGGACAAGTCACGGGAGTTCACCCCGTTACACGGCAGCACTAGGGATTCGAACTGCTGAACAGCCGACCTTTCGATCGACAAGCTCGGCATCTTATTCACTGAGCCATCGCGTCGATAGATAGATAGATAGATAGATGATAGATAGATAGATAGATAGATAGATAGATAGATAGATAGATAGATAGATAGATAGATAGATAGATAGATAGATCTAGATGGATGGATAGATGGATGGACGGACATAATTGCAGAAAAGAGAGATGGAGAGGCAGATGTATATGAAGATAGATGATAGATAGATAGATAGATAGATAGATAGATAGATAGATAGATAGATAGATAGATAGATAGATAGATAGATAGATAGGCAGGCAGGCAGGCAGGCAGGCAGGCAGGCAGGCAGGCAGGCAGGCAGGCAGGCAGGCAGGCAGGCAGGCAGGCAGACAGACAGACAGATAGATAGATAGATAGGAGAAGGTTCCCCTGGCACCTATGTGCTAGTTGTTCCTGACTCTAGGGGGCGGTGCTCATCTCCGCTTCAAAGCTGAAGAGCCAGCGCTGTCCGAAGACGTCTCCGTAGTCATGTGGCCGGCATGACTCAATGCCAAAGGCGCACGGAACGCTGTTCCCTTCCCACCAAATCACGGGAGCTCACCCCGTTACGTGGCTCTAGGGATTCAAACTGCTGAACTGCCAACCTTTGGATCGACACTCAGCATCTTAGCCACTGAGCCGCTGTGTGCCCTATAGTGACTGTCTAATCTTCTCTTTAAAAAACCCCAGTGACAGAGCTCCCACAATTTCTGGTAGCAAACTGTTCCACTGATTAATGGTACTGACCGTCAGGAAATTCCTCCTTAGTTCTAAGTTGCTTCTCTCCTGGATTAGTTTCCACCTGTTGCTTCTTGTCCTGCCCTCAGGTGCTTTGGAGAATAGCTTGACTCCCTCTTCTCCCTATCATGTTGGGGTAGGCTATCCATGCACCCTCCGGAATAGCTGAGACCCAACACCAGGCCGGCCTGCCACCCCCTGAGGCCTACCTTGGAGTAGGCCAACTTGGTGAATGCCTTTTTTGCTTCGGTGGGTTCCAGGAACTCCACGATGGCTGTCACTCCTCCTTCGGGGAGCAGGACCCGACCCAGGCCACCGAAAGGCCCGAAGACTTCCTCCAGCTGCTCCACCTTAGTGCCAGCAGGCAGGTTCTTCACCAAAATCACCATCTTGCTCCGTTCTCCAGCTGCCTGGAAGGAAGGAAGGAAGGAAGGAAGGAGAGGCTGTGTTGCAAAGCTTAACAGTTTATTTGAGAGCTGATCCCTACGGTCGCCCTCCGAAAGGTTACAAAAAGCGAAGGATTTTATAGCCCGAGGGAAGCAAGCTTGCTGATTTGATCACGTCTCCGTTGGGAATGCTTCCCTGCACGTAGAAAGTAAGAAATTTAGAGAATCTCCCTCCCTCCCTTCTTCCTTTTTCTTCCTTCCTTCTTTTTCTCTTTTTCTTCTTTCCTTCTTTCTTTCTCTTCCTTCCTCCCCTTCCTTTCTTCCTTTTTCTCTTCCTTCCTTCCCTCCTTCCTCTCCCCTCCTTCCCTCAATCCCTCTTCCTTACTTCCTCCCTCCCCTTTTTCTTCCTTTTTCATTCTTTTTTCTTCCTTCCCCCTCCCCCTCCCTCAATCTCCCTTCCTTCCTTCCTCCCTCCCTCATTCCCCCTCCTCTTTTTCTTTTTCTTTCTTTTTCTTTTCTTTCTTCCTTCCTTCCCTCCTTCCTCCGTCCCTCCCTCTCTCAATCCCCCTTCCTTCCTTCTTTCCTTCCTTCCTTGAGAAGCTCACAACAGAAAAAGAAAGAAACTAGACAAAAAGAAAAAAGGTGAAAGAAAACAACATGGAAAAAAAATAGAAAAAATAAATAAACAGAAAGTGCCTTATTCTTCACAGCAGATACAGACACGTACATATTTTATATATATTTTATACATTTTGACCTCTCTCCTAAAACTACATATTTCTTTTCTCTCGCTAATCTGTTCTTTTTAATCATCAAAACCATAAATCACAAATTCACTTTTGTTTTTTTCACGCTGATGCCCAAAAGCTGAGAAGCTCGCTTTCTACAGGAAAGGAGCATCGGAACTGCAGGAATGTTTTAACACAAAAACAAAACAAAACCAGGCTCGATCAAATTCTCTATTCTGACGGCTTCAACCGCTTTTTGTGACGTCGCAGATTTAGTGAGAAGGGATGAGGGTTCAAACTCACCTGGCTGAAGGAATCCAGACTGACTCCGTTGTCGAGAAGGAACCGGCGCACATTTTGAACGAGCTCGGTTTCCCCGAGCGCCACCCTCACCGCCACACTGCCCTTGCCTTCCTGCCAAGAGAAAAAGGAAATAAGAGGCATCCAGTTTTGGTCACCACATGATAAAAAAGATGTGGAGACTCTAGAAAGAGTGCAGAGAAGAGCAACCAGGAGGATGAGGGGACCGGAGGATGAAACATACAATGAACGGTTGCAGGAACTGGGCATGGCTAGTCTAGTGAAGAGAAGGACCAGGGGAGACAGGAAAGCATCTTCCAATATTTGAGGGGCTGCCACAGAGAGGAGGAAGGGGGTCAAGCTATTCTCCAAAGCACCTGAAGGCCAGACAAGGAAGAATGGATGGAAACTGACCAAGGAGAGATTCAACCTGGAAATAAGGAGAAATTTTCTGACAGGGAGAACAATCAACCTCATGGAACAGAAGTTGCCTTCAAAAATGGTGGGAGCTTCATCCCTGGAGGCTTTCAAGAAGAGACTGGACTGCCATCTGTCAGAGATGGTGTGGGGTCTCCTACAAGGTCCCTCCCAACTTCGTTAATCTGAATCTGTCTAAGATGATCAAAGGTCTGGAGACTTTTGATCTGACTTTTTGGAATGAAGTTGCACTCCAAACAAACAAACCACGACAAAAAAACCCCACAACAACTCACGTGATCCAGCACTTGACTCTTGGTCGCGTTGTATTTGTGCGCCACAGCGTCTGCCACGGCATTCGTTCCCATGAAGAGGGTGTTCCAGTTGTGAGAGCTGGGTTGGAGGACAAAGATTGTGAGTTGTGCTGTTTGGGAGGACTGGAAGAATAACGTTCCCAAAATGAAGGAATGGAGTTGCGAAGGTGTCACAATTTGCAAAAATGGCTGAAGTGTTCTGTTTGGTCCGAGAACCAAGAAGGCAATTTTTGTCTCCCTCCCGCTCTCCTTTTCTTTCTTTCTTTCTTTCGTTTTTCTCTCTCTCTTTTCCCTTCCTTCCTTTCTTTCCTTCCTTCTTTTTTTCTTTCCTTTCTCCTGCTGTCCCTCTTTTCTTTCTTTTTTTCTCTCTTCCTCCCTTTCTTTTTTCTTTCCTTTCATTCTTTCTCTTTCTCCCTTTCTCCCTCTTTTCTTTCTTTCTTTCCTTTTTTTCTCGTCCTCCCTCCCACTTTCTTTCCTTCCTTCCTTCCTTCTTTCCTTTCTCCTGTCCTCCCTCTTTTCTTTTGTTTCTTTTTCTCTTCCTCCCATTTTTCTTTCCTTTCATTCTTTCTCTCCCTCTCTCTTTCTTACTTTCCTTCCTTCCTTCCTTCCTTCCTTCCTTCCTTCCTTCCTTCCTTCCTTCCTTCCTTCCTTCCTTCCCTTTCTCCCTCCCTCCCACTCTCTCCCTTTCACTCTCCAACCCAACCCAAAAGCTTGAACTTTTCGTTCAAGCAAAAAGTCCATGCAAGGTTTCCAGACTTTTCAAGATTTGTTCTTGTTGCTTGGTCAGAGAATGATCAACAAGATTTCCTGACAGTTAGAACAATTAATCAGTGGAACAGCTTGCTTCCAGAAGTTGTGAATGCTCCAACACTGGAAGTTTTTAAGAAGAGGTTGGAGAACCATTTGTCTGAAGTGGTGTAAGGTATCCTGCCTAAGCAGGGGGTTGGACTAGAAGATCTCCAAGGTCCCTTCCAACTCTGTTATTCTATTCTATTCTATTCTGTTCTGTTCTGTTCTGTTCTGTTCTGTTCTGTTCTGTTCTGTTCTGTTGTATTCATTTTCTCTATTCTTATTCCTATTCCTATTCCTATTCTATTCTGAACAAATCTGAATGTGGACTCTTTGCTGAATGAAATCACCAAAAAGGAACTGACGATGTATAGATCTGAAGATCAATTATTAAACGAGGAAGCCAGGAGATTTGCAAAAAAAAAAAACATTTTAAAGAGAGGAGGGACAATAAGATTGTAATTATCTGTTGAAAAGAAAGATCAGAAGTCATTTAAATATTCCTTTAGGGTTTTTTTTTTCTTTTCTTGCTTTTTTACGGTATTCCTCACTCTTAAATTTTATTTTATGTTTATTATATGAAAGCTCTTGATATAAACAAAGAGAGAGACAGAGACAGAGACAGAGACAGAGAGACAGAGGGGGGGGGGGAAGATAACTTCTGAAGGCACAAACCTCAAGCTGTTTGCTTTATCTTTTGAGGCCTTTTGCTTCTTGTACGAAGACGAGCCCGGAGCATCTGAGCTCTCCGCTTCTTCCTTCTTGATGGTTGAAGGCAACACGTGCAACATTCGGCCCTACGAGACAAAAGAGAAAATTTGAAATATCGATCCTGGAAACGGAACAAGTGGGAAGGCCCAAAGTTACCTTGGATCCCTAAGTCTTGGAAAATCTCTGCAACTGTCGGGCAGCAAAACCTAAGAAAGACATGCTGAGGTTCTTCTAAGCAATTTTCATTTATTGCTCCTTGCCTATAGACTGAATCTTCTCAACTTCTACACAGTTTTATTGCTCTTTCTCTATAGACTGAATCTTGCCAACTTCTGAGCAGTTTTCTTTATTGCTCCTTGCCTATAGATTGAATCTTGCTCACTTCTACGCAGTTTTCTTTATTGCTCCTTGCCTATAGACTGAATCTTCTCAACTTCTACACAGTTTTATTGCTCTTTCCCTATAGACTGAATCTTGCCAACTTCTGAGCAGTTTATTGCTCCTTGCCTATAGATTGAATCTTGCTCACTTCTATGCAGTTTTCTTTATTGCTCCTTGCCTATAGACTGAATCTTCTCAACTTCTACAGTTTTATTGCTCTTTCTCTATAGACTGAATCTTGCCAACTTCTGAGCAGTTTATTGCTCCTTGCCTATAGATTGAATCTTGCTCACTTCTACGCAGTTTTCTTTATTGCTCCTTGCCTATAGACTGAATCTTCTCAACTTCTACAGTTTTATTGCTCTTTCTCTATAGACTGAATCTTGCCAACTTCTGAGTTTATTGCTCCTTGCCTATAGAGTGCATCTTGCCAACTTCTGAGCAGTTTATTGCTCCTTGCCTATAGATTGAATCTTGCCCACTTCTACGCAGTTTTCTTTATTGCTCCTTGCCTATAGACTGAATCTTGCCAAATCAAAGCAACATAAGACATATCCTCTGGGAACTATGACGGAGGAGTTATCTTCACTCTCTTTCATCCATAAAATCTACTTGGAGTGCAAAGGATACTTATAAATTGAATCTGGTCCTCATCCCATAACAAAATGCTATATCTGGTCCCCATCCCATAACAAAATGCTGGTCCCTCAGTGGAGCCCCAAAATAAGTTTTCAATATATGGGGAACCCAAGAAAGAATCTTTAACTGCCCAGCTCATCCTCTGTCTGACTCCCAGTGCCTGGGGGGCAGCCATGTAAGATCTGCAGCATCGAGACATCGATCGATCAATTTGTACCTGGAAAACTTGTCCATCCACTTCTGCGAAGGCCTTCACGGCATGCTCAGGAAACATGTAGGTGACAAACGCAAAGCCTTTGGGCCTCTTGGTCAGGCCATCAATAGGGAAGTGGATCTCGGAGAGAGGCCCTGTGTGTGGAGTAACGGATTCATTTGGGAAAAGGTTGCGGGAGAAGAACTACTTGGGAGGAAGGCATCATTAGACTATAAGAGAGCCTGGTAAAGCTCAGCAGACTAAAAGCATTGTGATTAACACCCGCTGCCTGCAATTACCGTAAGTTCGAACCTCACCAGGCTCCAGGTTGACTCAGCCTTCCATCCTTTCTAAGGTAGGTCAATTGAGGACCCAGTTTGTGGGGGCAATAAGCTGACTTTGTATAAAATATACAAAAGTATGAAGGCTATTGCTTAATGCACTGTAAGCCGCCCTGAGTCTCCAGAGAAGGAGGCAGATAAATCTAATTAAAAAAAGAAGAAGAAAGAAAGGAAGGAAGGAAGGAGGGAGGGAGGGAGGGAGGGAGGGAGGGAGGGAGGAAGGAAGGAAGGAAGGAAGGAAGGAAGGAAGGAAGGAAGGAAGGAAGGAAGGAAGGAAGGAAGAACATTCAGCTGTCTGCAATGACTGTAAGTTCGAATCTCCCCAGGCTCAAGGTTGACTCAGCCTTCCATCCTTTCTAAGGTAGGTCAATTGAGGACCCAGTTTGTGGGGGCAATAAGCTGACTTTGTATAAATATATACAAAAGTATGAAGGCTATTGCTTAACGCATTGTAAGCTGCCCTGAGTCTCCGGAGAAGGGCGGCATACAAATCAATTTTTTTTAAAAAATAGTTTTGATAGAACAGTTCGTTGCTTTCTTCCTGTTGTTTTGTTATCCAACTAGGTCAGCGGTCACCAACTGGTGCCCGTGGACCACTGATGGTCCGTGAGAAAATTTTGGTGGTCCACAGAAAAACTGATTGCATTTTTTATATTGCACTAAATCAGGGGTCCTCAAACTACGGCCCCTGGGCCGGATACGTGCCATGAACGTTTGTGTTGCTGCAGAGAGTCTCCCCCTTCGGGGTCTTTTTCTGTGGGTTGGAGGGGGGCAGAAATTCTGACTTGGGGTCTGCTTCAGCCTCTTAGTGTGGGGTTTTGGGCGAAGGCTGGAGGGAAGCACCACTGGTGGAGAAGATCCAGAGGGCCTTGTTCCAGTGGGACTGCATCATGGCCTGGAACTGGCTGAGCATCTCAGCCCGCTGAGCCTCCAGGCGCCGGTACCTGGCCTTGCACACCCGCAGATCTTCCCTCTGCTTGGAAAGCCTATGCTCCTAGTCCTCAGGGAGGTGCTTCTGCTGAGCCTCCTTCTCGGTCAGATGCAATTTGAACTGAGCAGTTTTGGCCAACTCTTTTTTTTTTAATGGTGGCTGCTTAGCTCCAACAACTGCTTCCTGTTGGGACTCTTAAGGAGACCAGGCGGGCAGGGGAGGAGTGGCTGGGAGGGGAGGGGTGAGTAGAGGCCAGCGAGGCGCCCCTCAATGTGAGTGACATCGAGTTGGCCACGCCCACCCAGTCACATGCCCACCTAGACATGCCCACCCAGCTGGTCATTAAGCAGATCATATTAGTGGTCCACAGGATTTAAAATTATGAATTTAGTGGTCCTTGAGGTTGGTGACCCCTGAACTAGGTGACATCATTAATGCTAGAAGGGAATGAGGTTGTGAGGAGGAGGAGGAAGAGGAGGAGGAGGAGGAGGAGGACTCTGGGGTCCTTGGTGTTCTCTGAGCTTGATTGTTTTCTTGGAAACATTTCATTACCCAACTCAGTAACATCATCAGTGCTAGAAGGGAGTGGGGTTTCCTCTCATCTTATATACTACCCCGTTTCCCCCAAAATAAGACCTCCCCTGATAATAAACCCAATCGGGCTTTTGAGCGCATGGCAAATAAGGCCAAGCACTTATTTCAGGGTTCAAAAAAAATATAAGACAGGGTCTTATTTTCGGGGAAACACGGTAGAGCAAGCCCCACTCTTTATTAGCACTCATGTTACTTGGTTCAGTATGTTGTGGCCCCGTCCTCTGAGCCTATCCCATTGGAGGAAGGAAGCTCTGAGCAGGAGGAAGAGGAGCCAGCCAGATCTCCCAGCCCCCCCCCCTCTGGCACCGTCTCAGGTGCCAGCTGAAAGAGACCCAAGTAGTGGGGAAACAGGTGTCTCAGATGAGAGTGAGGGAGAGACGTCATTCCTAGACGCACGCCAAAGAAGGCGAGATAAACGCTTACAGCAGCTGCGGAGACGCATGAGGGAATAGACCTGAGTCACTGGACTGGAGTCACAGGATCAATGAGTCACTGGACCACACCCAGAGCCTATATAAGACAGGAGGGTGGTTCATGATCTCTGTGACGAACAAAAACGCAATCTAGTAGTCTTTGGAGCTAAAAGAACGGATTTTGGCAAAGCTACGTAGGTGATTTTCTTTTTGTGAACTAATAAAGCCCTTGGCAGATGGTGTGCATATCGCTGCCAAGTTTGAGATAAGAACTGTGGAGTGTGCCAAGTGCTTCTTAACCCTCGACTGGCTGTGTTTTTGTGGGTCTCTGTAGGGGGGGACAGATCACAGTAATAAAATCCTCAACCAATGACCACCACGGTCCAAAGTTGCTAAGCTATGTTGAAATCTTAAAGAGGATCTTTCCAGTTTTCGGGAACCACCTTTTGGAAAAGAGGCTCCAAGCCCCACAAAAACTGCAGGGCGATTTACCGTGTTTGGCAAAGATGGCCTCCAATTCTTCTTCGGTGCAGGTGTAAGGAAGGTTCCTCACGAAGAGCCTTCCGGATTCTGAGAGGTCTTCTTCCTCCTCATCGTCTTTTTTGGTCCTCTGCCAAACCTGACCGGATCCCTTCTCAGAGGGCTTCCCCTTAGCGCCTCTCTCTTCTGGAAACAACTCAATATACCTACCGCCTGCCAGGTGAAAAGCAGAATACAAGTTAAGTCCTCGACTTGTGACCGCCGTCAAGCCCCAAGTTCCTGTTGCTATGTAGCGAGACATCGGTGAAGTGAGTTTCACCCCATTTAATGACCTTCCTTCCCACAGTTGTTAAGCGAGTCCCTGCAGTTGTTGTTTTTTTTTTAAATTTGATTTATATGCCACCCTTCTCCGGAGACTCAGGGAGGCTTACAATGCGTTAAGCAATAGCCTTCATACTTTTGTATATTTATACAAAGTCAATTTATTGCCCCCACAAACTGGGTCCTCATTTTGCCTACCTTAGAAAGGATGGAAGGCTGAGTCAACCTTGAGCCTGGAGAGATTCAAACTTACAGTAATTGCAGACAGCTGGTGCTAATCACAATGCTTTTAGTCTGCTGAGCTATCCAGGCTCTCTTTTTATTTTTTTATAACACAAACATACATCTTTTCAGAACGAGCCATTGATCTGGTCATAAGTAGGTGCAATTACCAATTCCTCTTTAACAAAAGCTTTTCCAATTCCCCAATTAGATACCATCTTTTTTTTAAAGACAGCAAACAAAAATGTCTAACTTATATTAATTTACACGAATCAATTTACCTTTCTATTATTTCACCTCAAATCTTTAATTTTCAAATAACACAACTTAATATTCTATACCATTATTGCCATAAACTCTATCTAATTAAAAATGTCTTAAAACCCCTTACCTAAATCTTAAAATCCTTAACCCAATATCATTTCAATTTCTTTTTCTTTTAGCCTGGATGGATATATCTTAAAAATATAAATCATCAATCCCTGCAGTTATTAAGTGAATGACATTGGTTGTTAAGCAAATCCAGCTTTCCCCGTTCCCTTTGCTGGTTGCAAAAGGGGGAAATCACATGACCACGGGACACTGCAACCGTCATAAATATGAGTGTCTCAATTTTGATCCCGGGACCGTGGGGATGCTGAGATGGTCGTTAAGTGTGAAAAACGGTCAGAAGATGCTTTTTTTTCCGTTGTAACTTTGGTCATTAAATGAACTGTTGTAAGTCAAGGACGACATATATCTCAGAAAAAGCATTAAATCGTCTTTGGAAAAATCTGCGCAAAGAGACTCTTGCAGCCATTTTTCTGAGAAAGTATCTGCGCCAATCCTTTCCAAAATGCCCTGAGATGGTCATCCTGAAAACAGGCAAATGTTTACTTCCCAAACAAAATTCGTACCCCTATAGTACCGTAGGTATACTTAGAGGTTTTGCGTGTTACATTTTAAGCATGTGCTTAAAACGCCAGTGTAAACTCGCAAAGCATCCTTGGCCTGCTCTCGAGTTGCCATAGGCCAGGAGGGATAGGAAACCGGTGAAATCGCACAGCAGCCAAAGACAGATGCACATTCCACACTTCTCTCTCTCAAGGCTGTATCCCAGGGTTACCTACAGCAGCCGAGGGGAGTGTTGGCGAATGTGATTGATGACACACCCTGGGGGGAAGGTGAAAACAGGGTCATAATCGGAGCTGGGTCAGAGCCGGCTTGACTTGGGAATGTGCCAGACAGGAAGCTCCTAATAAATAACTGGATTTCTTTTGAAGCTTGGCTCAAGACTCATGATTTGATTAGGGCATCCTTGGGGGGGGGGGGGGAGGGAGTCACTTAGCCCAAATAATTTTTCCCTAGTCAAAAAAAATCAGGAGACTCACCCATGTATTCTCGATCCCTCTTTAGGGCTTTCTGTTGTTCTTCCTCCGTGTTAAAATCGACAAATACGTAGCCTGTGGAATTTGAAACATATTGATAATCCTAATTATTTAGAGAACTTAAGAGTGCTAGAAACAAGAGAAAAGGAAGAAACAGCACTCTATCCGTTTGAATTACAGCATTATTACAAGCATAAAATTGTTTTACTTTCTCATCCAGAGTCGTACACACAAACACACAAAAACACCTGTGGCAGACTGCATCATTTATGATAAAGGTTTTGGTCTTGAGTTGATTAACACACATAAACACACACACCTACACATTGGAGTAATAAAAATAGACAAGCAAATTTAAAAGGAAGGAAGGAAGGGAAGGACGGAGGGAGGAAGGAAGGAAGGAAGGAAGGGCAGGAGGAAGGAAGATAAAACTGTAACCAAGATGGGATTATATAGGAAGCTATGTAACGCTATTGTTAAGTGTGCAATTATGCTAAGTAATAAAGCTGCAATTTTATTCAGAATCCCAGAATAAGTACAATAAACTGACTTTGTATAAATATACAAAAGTATGAAGGCTATTGCTTAATACATTGTAAGCCACCCTGAGTCTCCGGAGAAGGGCGGCATATAAATCAATTTTTTTTTTAAAAAAAAAGAGCATAAATGACAAAATCCCGGTTATCACCTGTCTTGTTCCCGTGTGCGTTCCTTGCAATCCGGATGGCCAGGGGCCGAAGTGGCACGAAAAACTCTTTCACGTTTTGCTGCGTCCATAAAAGGTAAGACAAGCACGGAAAAAAAGCGGTTAATTCTAGAGCCAACCCACATCCATCGCCGCCCACATGACGCCGCGATCCGCAAGAAAGTCTTCCAATATATTGTGGTTGGTTTCCAAAGGATACAAAACTCGGGTTTAGAACATAAAATTATAATGCTGGAAAAGCAGTGGTGGGTTGCTCCCGGTTCGCACCGGTTCGCAAGATCCGTTTGTAAAAATTTGTAGGAGTTCGCAGAACCGGTAATAACATTAGCTGGCCACGCCCCCAAACCGGTCCCTGGCCTGGTTGCCGCTCGCTTACCCCGCCCACCTTATCAGAGGCTTTTTTTTTTAAGTTTTAAAAGCATTTTTTCTACTGTTCCTTCGGCCTGACTGCTTGATTCATTAACTCCTGGCTGTCTGTTTGTGTGCGTGCCTGCGGCGGAGACGGAACAGATAGAAAGGGGCCTTACCTACCTCTGTGACATTGAAGGGGGCGCCCCGCATTTTCACTGTGAATGCCGTGGTGGGCTCACTGGCTGCGTCCGATCTGTTTTCCTAAGTAAGAAATACCAAAAAAAAAAAAAAAAACACCCCATCTGTGTTTTATTTCTAACCGGAGCATTTCAACAACCGGTAGCGTAAGAAACGGCCTTCTGCTAAACCAAACAATTGAATATATATAATTCTTCTGGTGGAAGACATGCAGGCAGTCCTTGACTTACGACCACAAAACCGAGGCCGACGTTTTTGTTTCTCAGCAAGACAAATGGTTAAGTTTGGTCCCGTTTTACCACCTTTCTTGTTGCGGCCGTTAAGTGAATTCGGCTTCCCCAACTTTGACTTTGCTGGCAAAAGGGGATCATGCAACCCCAGGACACTGCAACGGTCATAAATATGAGCCAGTTGTTAAGCATCTGGGTTTCGATCACGTGCTGCAATGGTTTGTAAGGGTGAAAAACAGTTATAAGTCCCATTTTTCAATGCCGTTGTAACTTAGAGTGGTCATTAAATGGAACTGTTGTAAGTCCAGGGCTACTTCTGCATGCTTCAATAGATAAAAGGCAAAAATCTAAAGTTTGGGGAAAGTGAAGAACTGGATCACAAACCCTGAAGAATGTTTCCTCCATTGGGATGCGTCAGAGTATAAATATTCATAGACTGGAATAGACATGGTAACAGGTCAGCCAATGGGGACTGTTTGGAAACTGAAACAGTATTTGCTGTGTGAGCAACAAGGAGACGAAGAGGAGCCTGAGCGTGGCTTAGGCTTAGCTTAACTGCCCTGTATAGAAGAGGTTCTCTTTGTCTGTATTAAGCGCTGAGCTCTGAAACTGAAACTAGTCTGCTCTCGGAATTGGAATTGAAACTGAAACTAATCTCTGCTGTTCTCTCCTCTCCTTGTAACTACTACCACACTCTGCTGTTGGTATTGTATGTGTTATTATGTATATAAAGAAAAGTTAATGAATCCTGCTAAATCAGTTACCTGTATATGCTTTCTGAATGTGCTTTCTGCAACAAGCTCTTGACAGGACATACCTGTGATGTCATTTTGGTACCCTTGGTGTCCTCAGTGAGATCCTGGACCTTGACTTTTCCCGTCAGCTTGGTCTTGGTGTCAGAAACAGCACCTGGCTTGAGGATGGTCTTCCTTTCCATCTCTTTTTCTCCTTCTCCTCCTCCATCAGATGCCTCGCTGTCCATCTCCTCGGCCTCGCTCTCCTCTGCCGACGAAGGTGAGGATTCGTCCCCCTTCACCACTTTGGACCGCAAATAATCCATGTCGGAGAGCTGTTGTTGGGTTGCTGCTTTGCTCGGAGAGCTTTGGCCTTTCTCTGGGGATGGAGAAGAACAGAACGTCAGCTACTCTTCTGACCTAGGCTTCCTCAGCAGCATGAAGCCGAATCCTCATCCCGATAAACCCCTTTTATTTAATTGACAGTGAATTCCTCTCCAGCAAAGTCTTTCCTCTCCCACTGTGTTTCAAGATCGTTCCCAATTACCGACCTCCACCAGACCACAAGAAAGATGTCCAAGAGCCCCCAAACTTTGAAAAGAAGACCAATGCTCTGGAAGTATGTCTATGGCAGTGATGGCTAACCTTTTTGCCATCACGTGCCAGGGGGATGGGGGAGGAGGGTTGCACGAATGCTCACCCACCCATATAATTTTATGCACCCCGCCCCCACGCATGTGTGCGTGACACACACGCCCGTCCGCTCCTGGCATGTGATGGCATGGTTTTCTCTATTCCCGGCCTCTAGAGCCTTTCTAGGTGCCTGGGGAGGGCGCAAACGGCCTTCCTCACACACACACACACACACACACACACGGAGGCCGGAAATGGCCCGTTTGCCAACTTCCGGTGGGCCTGGAAGGCCTGAAAATCAGCTGGTGTGCCCACCAATTTGGCTATTTGTGCCACCTGTGGCACGTTCGCCATCACGGATCTATGGAGATTCTCAACCACTGATTGTCCCAAAGATTGCTTTTGGACTTGCTTGGGGTTTTTCATTCCTTTAAAAACGTTTCGCTTCTCCTGCAAGAAGCTTCTTCAGTTCTAGCCGAAGAAAAACACCATGAAAGGATTTTCGGGACAACACTCTGGAAATTATTAATAATACTTCCACCAAAACAGAATGGTGCTCCATTACTTGGAGCAACTGTCGCATCCGTCTCCTCGCTCGAGTCCTCATCGGAATCGAAGTTCAGATAATCTTCAACCACTTCAGCACGTTCCTCAGCTTTAGTGTCATTAGACCAAGTTGCAACCTGGGACCGTTTCTGGTGGACTGCCAAGAAATCTTGAAACGCTGTTTCTCCTTCCAGCTGGGCAAAGATAAAATCGTGGTTAGAAAGGATCGTGGTTAAAAGAAGTGATACAGTATTTGGGGCAATTCCTTCACCAAGGGCAAAGTTTGAAGGACGATTCCCCTATTTCAAGATGTAGTTAAGGATATGAAAAAAAATAAAATATTGAAGGATCTCACGGGATTCCGAAAAATCTCCATTACAAATCTTGGAGAAAGTTAAATTAATGTGGCTAATGTTAATTGCTAAAGTGTTACTAATGACAGTAGTGGCCAAAAGACTATCCAGGCTACAGTACAGAATGTTATTAACATTCAGCTGTCTGCAATTATTGCAAGTTTGAATCTCCCCAGGCTCAAGGTTGACTCAGCCTTCCATCCTTTCTAAGGTAGGTCAATTGAGGACCCAGTTTGTGGGGGCAATAAGCTGACTTTGTATAAAATATACAAAAGTATGAAGGCTATTGCTTAACGCATTGTATGCCGCCCTGAGTCTCCGGAGAAGGGCGGCATATAAATCTAATTAAAAAAAGAAGAAGAAAGAAAGGAAGGAAGGAAGGAAGGAAGGAAGGAAGGAAGGAAGGAAGGAAGGAAGGAAAGAAGGAAAGAAAGAAAGAAAGAAAGAAAGAAAGAAAGAAAGAAAGAAAGAAAGAAAGAACATTCAGCTGCCTGCAATGACTGTAAGTTCGAATCTCCCCAGGCTCAAGGTTGACTCAGCCTTCCATCCTTTCTAAGGTAGGTCAATTGAGGACCCAGTTTGTGGGGGCAATAAGATGACTTTGTATAAAATATACAAAAGTATGAAGGCTATTGCTTAACGCATTGTAAGCAGCCCTGAGACTCCGGAGAAGGGCGGCATATAAATCTAATTTTAAAAAAAATTGTGGAAACCTTTTGGGAAAAGTGTATTTTTGAGGTTTGATGGCTAATAACACCACTTTTTTGGGGGGGAGTTTCAAGATAATCCTATTCCACTGCTGGAATGGCCTGGGAATAGCCCAGATCTTAACCCCACTGAAAATCTATAGAGCCGACTAAAGAAACTGGTTAGTCAGAAGCGACCCAGCAATAAAACCCAGTTAATAGAAGCCATCATTCCATCTTGGTTTCACATTAGAACAGCTGCAAAACTCAAAGACTTGGTTCACTCCATGGGAAGATGTTATAAGGCCGTCATTCATGCTAAAGGTTACCCAATGAAGTATTAACTGACACGGTGATCATTTCTGCATATCTCGCTTTTTCTAAGGTGATAATTTTTGTATATCTCCTTTTTTCTGTGTGTTTTACTTTTCTTTATACTGTAACTGCTATTCTAATAGCAAATCCTTCATAAAAATTATTTGATTAAATTTATTTTTCCACTGATATATAGTATAATTTTATGGTGCTACTCCCCAAAAAAGGAGTGTTATTAGCTAGTTTTTGAAAATACACTTTTCCCCCAAAAGGTTTCCACAATTTTGGCCACTACTGTAGTTGCTAATCGTCTTGACTCAGCAGTATGCACATAAAATAAATAGCAAGCATTTTTTTTCTTCTACCTTTTTTTGCAATGCAAGGAATATCGTGACATAGAAAGTTAAGGAATCACGTAAACAAACAGAAGAATACAAGTAGCCAAACCAAAAATAAAAGCAAAATAAAAAGTAGCATATGAGGAAAAAAAAGTCACCAAAAATAGGCCATAACCCATTCAGGTACAAAAATGATACACTAGCAATCTTAAAGAGCAATGGAAAGTGATGTTACAAATTCAGCAACTCCCAAAACAACATTTGTCTGAAGTGGTGTAGGGTTTCTGCCTAAACAGGGGGTTGGACTAGAAGACCTCCAAGGTCCCTTCCAACTCTGTTATTCTATTGTATTCTAAAATGCCCGTGTGGTTTTTTTGTAAAAAACACACACACAAAAAAAAACCCCTGCTTAATTCAAATGGTGACAAACATCATTTTTGCATCTCTATCCTTCTTTTGCAAATGATTCGGTTTTACCTCTTTCAATTGTCCTGCTTTGCTTTTCTTCTTTGTTCCATCCTAGGAAACAAAAGGGAAAAAAGTTTTATAAAACATTATATACCCCACGTCAGGGGTCTGCAACCTTAAACATTCAAAGAGCCATTTGGACCCGTTTCCCACAGAAAAGAAAACACCGGGAGCCACAAAACCCTTCCCGTGCCTGACTATTTCTTGAGCGGCCACAAAACTAGCATATGCAGTTGAATTAAATGTCCTGTTTTCTTCTGAAACTTCTACTTACTTATTTATTTGATCAAATTTTTATATCGCCCTCCTCCCGAAGGACTCAGGGCGGTGTACAGCCCATAATAAAAATAACAAAGACATAAAAGTTAAAAACAATTAAAATAGATTAAACAATTGGCCGTAATAGTTAAAATCCCAAAGCTAAAACACCCATTAAAACTCATCTTTCCGTCAGACCAGCTTGCTGGAATAACAGGGTCTTAAGGGCACGACGGAAGGCATGGAGGTCAGGGATCCTACGTATCTCCGGGGGCAATTCGTTCCATAGGGCAGCCCCCCCCCCCAGAGAAGGCTCTCCCCCTGGGGGTTGCCAGTCAACATAATTTGACCGACGGCACCCTGAGGAGGCCCTCTCTCTGGGAGCGTACCGGCTGATGGGAGGAAATCGGTGACAGCAGGCGGTCTTGTAGATATCCAGGTTCTAAGCCACGGAGCACGTTAAAGGTGGTCACCAACACCTTGAATCGCATCCGGAAGACCACCGGAAGCCAGTGCAGCTCGCGCAAGAGAGGTGTTACATGGGTGCAACGCGTTGCACCCATAATCACTGGCGCGGCCGCATTCTGGACCAGTTGGAGTTTTCTTGGTTTTATCCACCAGTTGGACCAATTACTTTTCTTGGATTTATCCATGGTTGGCCTACCGGGGGTTGAAAAGCTCAATAAATTGCATGCCAGCAGCTATCGCACATTGGCGGTTGTGACGCATAATTTGCAGCAGAGGAGTGAAAGGCACATGTGGCTCCAGAGCTGCAGGCTGCTGACCCCTACCCCATGTAAACGGAAAAGTTAAAATGAATTTAAAAATCACTGGGTTGAGGCAGAGACAAGAAAGTAGAATAGCTGAGTGTCTTCACATCAATTTGACATGTGATAAAGCTTGCAGGGGGAAAAAATATTTTTCTTACTTGTTTCTTTTCTGCGTGGTCTGAATCCTTTGTGGCTTTTTTAGGGGTTTCCTTTAACAGTTGGGCTTTACTCGAATGTTTGCTCCAAGCTTTGGGCTTTGATGGATCCCCAAAAGACTTACACACTTCAACCTGGAAAAAGAAAAAGAGCTATTTATAAGCCCACCGTCTGTGGAGATTCTCAGTCATCCAGGCCACGATTGTGGAAAGGTGCTGTTCAAAAGACAATAGGACTTTCTTGGGGTTTTTTTTTTTCCTCCCCCTGAAAATGTTTCGCTTCTCATCCAAGAAGCTTCTTCATTTCTAACTGAAGAAGAATTAGAACTCAAGCAGCAGCTTCTTGGATGAGAATTGAAATTGTTTTCAAAGTAAAACAGTACGCCCACCCAAACGTCTCTCTTGTTTCGTGAAAGTGAATTTCTACAGAAGACACTAGACGGTGTCATCATCTGCCTTAAATCAAGGAGAGAGAGGAACTGAATCCCTGAAGTTTCTGAATAACAGGCTAAGGATTAACAATGTGTCTGAACCTTGGGAAAAATTAGCAAACCTATCTTGTACATTAAACTCCTAAAAACGTCCAACGTCCAGAATTTCTGGACCAATTTCAAACGACAGGATAGGATAGGATAGGATAGGATAGGATAGGATAGGATAGGATAGGATAGGATAGGATAGGATAGGATAGGATAGGATAGGATAGGATAGATAGGATAGGATAGGATAGAATTAATAGGAATAGGAATAGGAGATAATAGAATAGAATAGAATAGAATAGAATAGAATAGAATAGAATGGAATGGAATGGAATGGAATGGAATGGAATGGAATGGAATGGAATGGAATGGAATGGAATGAAATGGAATGGAATGGAATGGGAGAGAAGAGAAGAGAAGAGAAGAGAAGAGAAGAGAAGAGAAGAGAAGAGGAATAGGAATTAAAATAGAAGTAATAAGTCACTGTCTATATACATGTATATAAAGATTTATACACATTTAGTTTGTATGTTGTGATTTGTATTGTCTTATGTAATTTTATGGTTGTGAACACTTTGTACAGTTTTTATCTTTTAACTTCAATAAAGTTTGTTTTTTAAAATAAAAAAATAGGAATAGGAATAGGAATAGAATAGAGAGCTTTTTATTGGCCAAGTGTGATTGGACACACAAAGAATTTGTCTTTGGTGCATATGCTCTCAGTGTACATAAAAAGAAAAGATACGTTCATAAGATACAACACTTAATGATAGTCATAGGGTACAAATAAGCAATCGAATCTTACTAGGAAACAGTCAATATAAATTGTAAGGATACCAGCAACAAGGTTACAATCATACGGTCATAAGTGGGAAGAGATGGGCAATAGGTCACCTCCCCTATGCTTCACAGAAGCTAAACAAATTTAAAAGCACAGATTTGGCTCACCGTGACTCTGGATGTGTCTATGAAACTTTTGTTGAAATGAGACTGGGCAGTTTTGGCGTCTTCTTCTGACTGAAAGCCAATAAACCCAAATTTGCGGAATTTGCCATCCTTGGTGAATTTCAAGCAGCAATCGGTCAGCGTCCCAAAGGCGGCAAAGAGGTGGCGAAAGCGTTCTTCCTTGATCTGCAGGAGAAGCAGTGACGATCAAGTCATCCAAGCAGAGCTAAGAGGGCTGATGCGAATCGCCTTATAAGATCACATCCGCTGTCATCTCCTGGATGAAGCATTTTCTACCATGGTCAATTGGTGGGGGGGTGGGTGAAGGGGGGTTCAGTTCAGTGTTGTCTGATTCTCAGGGACCGTCTGGAGAAGTCCTACGGTTTTCCTGAGAAGGTTTTTCAGGAGTGGTTTGCAATTGCCTCCACCCCAGGACTGATAGAGAGGGACAGGTCCAAAGTCACCCCAACTGGCTTTGCCCCCAGGGTGAAAACTAGAACTCACAGTCTCCCACTTTCTAGCTTTTGGCGCCTTAACCATCAGACCTAACTAGCTCTCAACTGTTTTCGTATTATTTTCCTTTTGTTGTTTTTCTTCTCATTCAATCGTGTTTGATTCTTAGAGGCTGCCTGAACAAATCCCTGAACTTTTCTTGGCAAAGTTGCAGTGGTTTGACATTATTGCCTTCCTAGGGTTGAAAGAAACGGACTGGACCAAAGTCACCCAGCCTGCTTTTGTGTCAAAGGCAGGACTAGAATTTGGGAATTCCAAAGCCACCCGGCTACCTTTCATGGCTAAGAAAGGATGAGAACTCCCAGTCTCCTAGCGATTGGACCAAAGTCACCCAGCCGACTTTCATACCGAAGGCAGGACTATAAGTCACAGTCAACTAGTGATTAGCCCAAAGTCACCCAATCGGCTTTCACACTTACAGCAAGACTAGAACTCCCTGGCTCCTGTTTATTGGCCCAAAGTCACCCTGCCGGCTTCCAGGCCTAAAGCACAACTAGAATTTCTCCGTCTCCCGGTTTCTGACCTCTGATGTCTTAACTCCTGCACTCGGCTGACCATTCCATACATGGGTCTGCAGCAGAGGTGAAATCCAACAGGTTCTGGAGAATCGGTAATGGAATTTTTGAGCAGTTCGGAAAACCGGCAAATGCCACCTCTGGCTGACCCAGAGTGGGGTGGGAATGGAGATGTTGCAGTATCCTTCCCCGGGAATGGGGATTTTGCAATATCCTTTCCCCTGGAGTGAGGTGGAAATGGGGATTTTAAGTAACACCAGCTGCCTGCAATTATTGCAAGTTCGAATCTCACCAGGCTCAAAGTTGACTCAGCCTTCCATCCTTTCGAGGTAGGTAAAACGAGAACCCAGATCGTGGGGGCAATAAGCTGACTTTGTATATAAAAAAACACCGCTTGGCGGGCAAAAGCCCTACTAAGCAGGTATATACAAAAGTATGAAGGCTATTGCTTAATGCATTGTAAGCCGCCCTGAGTCTCCGGAGAAGGGCGGCATATAAATCGAATCAATCAATCAATCAATTTTGCAGTATCCTTTCCCTGGAGTGGGGAGGGAATGGGGATTTTGTGGTATAGTCCCCCTGGAGTGGAGTGGGAATGGGGATTTTGCAGTATCTCTGGAGTGGAGTGGGATTTTGCAGTATCCTTTCCCTGGAGTGGGGAGGGAATGGGGATTTTGCGGTATCCTTTCCCTGGAGAGGAGTAGGAATGGACATTTTGCGGTATCCTTCCCCTGGAGTGGAAATGGGGATTTTGCAGTATCCTTTCCCCTGGAGTGGGGTGGGAATGGGGATTTTGTGGTATCCTTTCCCCTGGAGTGGGAATGGGGATTTTGCAGTATCCTTCCCCTTGGAGTGGTGTGGGAATGGAGATTTTGCAATATCCTTCCCCAGGAGTGGGGAGGGAATGAAAATTTTGCAATATCCCTCCCCAGGAGTGGGGAGGGAATGGAGATTTTGCAATATCCTTTCCCACAGGAGTGGAGAGGGAATGGGGATTTTGCAGCATCCTTTCCCCTGGAGTGGGGTGGGAATGGGGATTTTGCAGTATCCTTCCCCTGCCACGCCCACCAAGCCACACCACGTCCACCAAGCCACGCCCACAGAACCGGTAATAACAAAAAAAATGCATTTCCTCACTAGCCTGCAGCCATCCAATCCAAGCTCCCACTGGCTCTCCAGCTGAAACAGGGAACAGCAAAGGAACCCCGGTTTCAACCCCCTCGCCCCGCTTCTCTCACCCCGTTGGGCAGGTTCTTCACAATCAGCCGCGACATGCTGGCCTCGGAGGCGGCCGTTTGAAGAGGGAAAAACCGAACCCGCTAAACACGCGTCCTACTGGGCGCCGCCATCTTGCCCGGGCCGAGAGATCATGTGACTCCCAAGGTTTTTTTTTCCCTTCTGCGCCTGCGCGTTAGGAGAAACGCCTCTCTGCGTAACTGTTCAAGGCGGCCGGGTGCTGTATATCTCCAAAGAGGAAGAGAGAGAGAGAAAGAGAGAGAGAGAGAAGATTCTTCCGGTTCTTAATGAGGGGATTGAAAATAAGTTTGAGGGGGGGTGGCGAGGCTCTTTTTTTTTTCTTTTTTCCCTTGGGTGCATAGGATTTCAACCGTTTTCTCTGCAGTTTAGAAAGGTGGCAAAAATCAGTGTTGTCACAAAGAATCAAGCTATTCTCCAAAGCACCTGAAGTGCAGGAAAAAGAAGCAACGGGTGGAAACTCATCAAGGAGAGAAGCAACTTAAAACTAAGGAGGAATTTCCTGACAGTGAGAACCATTAATCAGTGGAGCAACCTGCCTCCAGAAGTTGTGAATGCTCCAACACGGAAAGTTTTTAAGAAGAGGTTGGATAACCATTTGTCTGAAGTGGTGTAGGGTTTCCTGCCTAAGCAGGGGGTTGGACTAGAAGACCTCCAGGGTCCCTTCCAACTCTGTTATTCTATTCCATTCCGTGTCTTTCTACCTCCTGATTTAAGTTCTTTGGAAGAGTTAGACAGGTTCGAACGAGAGCCGGCAGTAGGGTTCTCTTGTTTCTCCCTCTTCCTCTTTGTCCTGTGAAAAACACTTGTTCCAGGCATGCGCACAGGCAGCTCGAGTTTAATCCCATGCTTCTGAGAATGGTCAGCAGGTGGCGGCAGAGGACAGGAACAGTCTCCAAGTAGCTCGCCCGGGAATCGCTACTTAAATAGAGGATCTTCCAGTAAAAGTATTAAGAAAAAAATTGGGCTGTTGTTCGTTTTGCTCCTGACACACAACAAGAAACAGAGACTTACTGAGTGGATTCACAATAAGCCTTACTTTTGTTCAACCATGGTTTATAGCTAGTCCTCGACTTATGACCAATTATGCTTCTCCTCCTCCTCCTCCTCCTCTTACTTTTGTTCAACCATGGTTTATAGGTAGTCCTTGATTTATGACTAATTATGTTTATGCTTCCTCCTCCTCCTCTTCTTACTTTTGTTCAACCATGGTTTGTAGGTAGTCCTCGACTTATGACCAATTATGCTTCTCCTCCTCCTCCTCCTCCTCCTTTTGTTTCCCTTTTCTTCTTCTGGATTTTAACGCATTGTAAGATGCTCTGAGTCTCCGGAGAAGGGCAGCATATAAATCGAACCAATAAATAAATAAATAAATAAATAAAATAAATGAATTAATTAATTAATTAATTAATTAATTAATAAAAAAAATAAACCTCGAACCGTTTCCAATTTTTTCCTCCTTAGGGTTTCCCGCTATTCTTATTTTTATTTTTACTAATTGTCTTGCTGCTTCCTTGCAATTTGAATCTTCGGTTTGCCGCCCAGCCGTCCCTGTTGTGAGACAGGCAGCCCAGCTCATGGCTGAACTGGAGGAAAACTTTAAAAAAATAGTAAAAAGACAAGGAAGCAAACCCTGGGGGCAGGCAGGATGGTGGTGGGAAGTTCTGGAGCCACCTAATGCTACTTAACAAGAGACTTTCTCCCACCCGTCCCCGTTCAGATCAAGCTGCCAAGTGGCATTAAGCGCCTGCCTTTATCTAATGAGCTGGACATACGATGGCGAAACCCAAGGGAGCAGAGGTCACCTGGCGAGGAAATAATATTATGGGATGCCTGCAGCCCCGCGACTGGATTCTCACAGGGCAGACAAGAGACCAAAAGACGCAAAGCCTCTTTGGCTGGTCTCCTGGGGATGAGCGCAGCAGGGAAGGGGCCGGAGTAGACAAGCCAGCCAGCTGGGACATCCTTCCTGCTGGCCCTTGCTGAGCCAGTCTGGAGCATCACATTATTAAGCCATGATTTATGAGTGGTGTGTGGGGGGGGGATATTGAATGCCAACAACGGGCTTCTTCCCCAGGTCCTTTCCACCCCCAGGGAGAAGAAGGGAAATTACAGGTGGTCCTTGCCTTAAGACCCCCAAATGAGTCTCAGTAGTAGTAGATAGATAATAGATGATAGATGATAATAGATAGATGATAGATGATAGATGATAGATGATAGATAGATAGATAGATAGATAGATAGATAGATAGATAGATAGATAGATAGTAGATAGATAGATGATAATAGATAATAGATAGATAGTAGATAGATGATAGATGATAGATAGTAGATAGATAGATGATAATAGATAATAGATAGATAGTAGATAGATGATAGATGATAGATAGTAGATAGATAGATGATAATAGATAATAGATAGATAGTAGATAGATGATAGATGATAGATAGATAGTAGATAGATGATAATAGATAATAGCTAGATAGTAGATAGATGATAGATAGATAGATAGTAGATAGATGATAATAGATAATAGATAGTAGATAATAGGTAGGTAGATAGGTAGGTAGGTAGGTAGATAGATAGATAGATGATAGATGATAGATGATAGATGATAATAGATAATAGATAATAGATAATAGATAATAGATAGATAGATTAGATAGATAGATAGATAGATAGATAGATAGATAGATAGATAGATAGATAGATGATAGATAGATAGATAGATAGATAGATAGATAGATAGATAGATAGATCGATCTATGATAGATAAATAGATGAGAGATGCGATAAATAGATAGACAGACAGACAGACAGACAAGTAAATAAGCAAGCAAGCATGGAGCCAGCATCTCAAAGCAAAGGAACCCAGAGAAGAGACAGCTGCCTGATCCTTCCCACCACCCTGGTACTCCTCCATCCATCATCCTTCCTTCCTCCTGGTTTCCTTCTCTGCTGGAGCCCCAGAGTGGGCTCCGGGGATAGTCCAGGCAACAGCTGCCTTTGATCAAACTCACATCTGGCCTTGCCAGCGCCGCGGCAGAGAGACCGCGCCGTGATCAAAGGTTGGAGCCCTCTGACAGCCCTGATCGAATGGGGGAGGGGGACAGGGAGGGAGGGAGGGGGGGCAATCGACACTAGCCACCTCCTCTTTTCCTTGCTCCCCCCTTTCCAGTCTCCAAAATCAGAAGACGGAGAGAAACAGGGTTCCCAGTTTAGGGATCCTTTGCAAAGATGCCTTCCTTGGAAGTTGGTGGGGGGGGGGCAGAGTTTCCATACCTCTTCCTTCCATCTCTGCCCTCTTCCCCCTCCCCACTTTTACTAATCTGAGACCACCACTGGGTCTGGGGTGATCCGAAGTGCAGCGAAAAAGCGAATCTGGTTGATGGGGTGTTAGGGATGGGTGTTCAGGCTGAAACTCCTGTTGCAAGATGGGTTCCTGAGCATAAGAAGAGCGTTAAAGAAAGTTGAGTAATTCGACAGCAGGTGGCATTTAAGAAGAAGAAAAAAAGGCTTTCTTCCTCCTCCTCCTCCTCCTCCTCCTCCTCCTCCTCCTCCTCCTCCTCTTCTTCTTCTTCTTCTTCTTCTGCAGGGCAGGGGTGTCAAACTCATGTGTTCCTCTTTCTCCTTTCTTCTTCTTCTTCTTCTTCTTCTTCTTCTTCTTCTTCTTCTTCTTCTTCTTCTTCTTCTTCTTCTTCTTCTTCTTCTTCTTCTTCTTCCTCTTCTTCCTCCTCCTCCTCCTCTTCTTCTTCCTCCTCCTCTTCCTCCTCTTCTTCTTCTTCTTCTTCTTCCTCCTCCTCCTCCTCCACCTTCCCCTCCTTCTCCTGCCCCTACTCCACCAACTCTTATCTTCTCCCGCCACTACAAGCATTCAGTTGGACCGAGAGAAAGAAACTGGTTGTTTTCCCCAACTAGTATTCATGCCTAAGGGAAGACTGGAACTCACAGCCTCCCAGGTACCTAGGCTAGCATCTTCAGCACTAGGCCGGATTGAATCTCGATGACATTTCATTTTCTACCTTCCAGTTGCAAAAGTCTTCGCTCCCAATCTTCCCTGCGCAGAGGCCAAGCACAGAGAAAGTGTGAGAACGAAGTAATTCTATCTCTCTTGCTTATCTCCAGACCTACCACTCCCTCACCCCACCCCACCCCCCCACCTGAAAAGATTTACAGAAATAACAAAGAACGCCTGCCTGAGAAAATTCAGGGAAATTGTCGGCATTTAGGCCAAAGAGACATCTGGCCAATTTACATTTATTTATTTATTTATTTATTGTAAAAAAGTACGATTTCCGAGGGGGATGATACTCTCTTGCCTTGAACAGTTGCACTCTGGCGGAGTTGATGCCCAGCAGGACTGCAGAAGATATGTGAATTGGCCAGTGGATATTTTTTCACAACTTTCTTCTGAAAACCACATTGAGTCTCACTGGAGGTGGGGAGGAGGATGGCGTCCCCTGAAGTCTCCTCACGGTCATGAGAAGTCAAGTTGCATCAGCGGGGCACGAAGTCACACTTCAGAGGAGAAGGAAAAACAAAATGTGTGTGTGTGGTGGTGGTGGGGGTGGGAGAGAGAATAACAGAATAACAAGGAAGGGACCTTGGAGGTCTTCTAGTCCAACCCCCTCAAGCAGCAGATCCTATACTATTCCTTGTAAATGGCTGTCCAGTCTCTTCTTAAAAAACCTCCAGAAAATGGAGCACCCACAACTTCTGGAAGCAAGCTGTTCCGCTGGTTAATTGTCTTGGAAATCACCAGGAGACTGGGAGTTCTAGTCCCGCCTTAGTCATGAAAGCCAGCTGGGTAACTTTGGGCCAATCACCAGGAGACTGGGGGTTCTAGTCCCGCCTTAGCCATGAAAGCCAGCTGGGTGACTTTGGGCCAATCACCAGGAGACTGGGAGTTCTAGTCCCGCCTTAGCGATGAAACCTAGCTGAGTGACTTTGGGCCAATCACCAGGAGACTGGGAGTTCTAGTCCTGCCTTCGCCATGAAAGCCTGGTGATTGACTTTGGACCAATCACCAGGAAATGTGATTTCTAGTCCAACCTTAGGCATAAAAGCCAGTTGTGTGACTTTAGGCCAAACACCAGGAGACTGGGAGTTCTAGTCCCACCTTAGCCATGGAAGCTGACCGGCTTAATCCTTCTCTCTCAGCCCAAATCACTTCACAGGATTGTCGTTATGGAGAAAATAGGAGGAGAAAGGAATATGTTGAACATGTCTGACCCCTTGAGTTATTTGTAAAAATAACAAAGGCAGGATACAATATAAATAATAGATAGATAGATAGATAGATAGATAGATAGATAGATAGATAGATAGATAGATAGATAGATAGATAGATAGATAGATAGATAGAGATAGATATGAAAGGAAGGAAGGAAAGGAGGAAGGAAGGAAGGGATTGCTTTTGATGAGATGGGCTATATAAGATAGATAGATAGATAGATAGATAGATAGATAGATAGATAGATAGATAGATAGATAGATAGATAGATAGACAGATAGAAGATAGAAGATAGACAGATAGATGATAGATGGTAGATGGTAGATGGTAGATGGTAGATAATAGATGATAGCTCTGTATATGTGCACACTGGGAACGGGCTTCAGCTGTCACTCTACCTCTCTGCTGCCTATCTCCCTCTCTGTCTCCAACGCAGAGCCCTTGTCCAAGCTTTCCCCAGCCCCCAGGGCTGGCCCACCTTCCTCCCTAACCTTCTCACTATCTGACTTTGCTGCCAGCTCCACCGGCTGCTGGCGGGCCACAACAGAATCTGACCAACTAACAGTCAAGAGAAATGAGCGGGAGTTAAGAATAGAAAGGAATTTAAAGTGGGCTGGATTTCTTGTCATGACTGATGGTGCTTTTGACCCCCTCACTCAGCCTGGTCTTTGTGCTGCAAAAATATGGTTACAAAAATATCTCTTACTCTACGATTCCAAAAAGAAGAAACTCTCTTTTTATTATCTATTTTTTTTCTTAATCTACAAATCATCAGTTCATTATTATTATTATTTTTTAGTTTCATGCGAAAAGTCTGTAAGAGCTTTCCAGTCAGCAATAAATGTAGATATTGTCATTTTTTTTTTAAAACCAAGGAGTTATGTTTGGCCATCTCTGCAAGTCCCATCATCTTCATCAATCATTCCTCTATTGTGGGGAAAAAAAATCAAACCTTTCCACTGTGGAACATTATAATAATTTTGCTGTAGTTAACAAAAACATAGTTCTGTGACTTTTTTTTTCCAGCTGTCTGTCTGTCTCATTAATCTGCAAAGGAAAAGCCTCTGATTTCAGTTGTACTTTAATCTTTAAAATCTTCTGGATAAGTGAATGTATTTGCATCCAAAATGTCTTGGCTTTATTATACGTCCATGGGACATGATAAATGGTCCCTTCACAGCCTCTGCATTTTCATGTAGAACTGATGGTATTTTTCAAGTCCACTAATCCTTCCTCGTTGAATTCCACTAACAGAAGCTTCAACTACCATCCTATGTCCTGAAGGAGTGTCAAACTGGAAGCTTTAAACATTTTATTTCCATCTGTCTCCTCTCTTGGTTCCTGGTTTCATATGAAATTCGGTGTCTGAGCCAAAACTAACACAGGCACAGAGTTTCTCATTCATTGCTCTCATTCCATCATAAAAAACACGCACTGGATCTCTTCTGTTTGCATTTCGACTTGATCGATGGCGTTTTCTACAGAAGGAGCATCAGAGGAATGGGGCAACAGGCAGAGGTCAACGCAGAGAAGTCCTAACGTCAGGGAATTCCGCAGCCGATGTCCAAATGAAGTCAGAGATGCTGGCACAAACTTGTAGTTTTATATACATTTATTTATTAGTAGTTCAATTTATATGCCACCCTTCTCCGGAGACTCAGGGTGGCTTAAAATGCATTAAGCAATAGCCTTCATACTTTTGTATATTCTTGCTTAGTAGGGCTTTCGCCCTCCCCACCCAAGCAGTGTTCTTTTTTATACAAAGTCATCTTATTGCCCCCACGATCCTGGTCCTCATTTTACCTTCCTCAGAAGGATGGAAGGCTGAATCAACTTTGAGCCTGGTAAGATTCGAACTTGCAGTAATTGCAGGCAGCTGGTGCTATTTAACAGCACTTTAGTCTGCTGCACCACCAAGGCTCTTTAAATAAATATACTTTACACACACAGACACACAAACTTATCTATATCTATATCTATATCTATATCTATATCTATATCTATATCTATATCTATATCTATATCTATATCTATATCTATATCTATATCTATATCTATATCTATATCTATATCTATATCTATACTATATCTGTATATATCTATATCTATATCTACATAATCTCATCTATGCATCCATTCTATCTATCTATCTATCTATCTATCTATCTATCTATCTATCTATCTATCTATCTATCTATCATCTATCTATCCATCCATCCATCCATCCATCCTCCCTCCCTCTCTCTCTCTCTCTCTCCATTATCTCTGTCTGTCTGTCTATATCTATATCTATCTCTACATTATATCTATCTACCAGTATTTATCTACCAGTATCTATCTATCTGTCTGTCTGTCTGTCTGTCTGTCTGTCTGTCTGTCTTTCTGTCTGTCTATCTATCTATCTATCCATCCATCCTCTCTCTCTCTCTCTCTCTCTCTCTCTCTCCATTATCTCTGTGTGTCTGTCTATATCTATACCTATCTCTACATTATATATATCTACCAGTATTTATCTACCGGTATCTATCTATCTATCTATCTATCTATCTATCTATCTATCTATCTATCTATCTATCTATCTATCTATCTATCATCTATCTATCTATCTATCATCTACCTACCTACCTACCTACCTACCTATCTATCTATCTATCTATCTATCTATCTATCTATCTATCTATCTATCTATCTATCTTTCTCTATCTCTGGAGCAGTGGGGTTGTGCAATAAGCCAGAACACACAGTTGTGGATGATTGGTTGGAGCGTACTGGCTCCTGCGTGAGGCAATCTGCACGGTGATTGGTTGCGGTGGGTATGGAGGGGGAGTTTCCCCCTTTTCCCCATCTTTTTCTTCTGTGTGCCGTGTTTGTTCTCTGATTTACCTCATGACTATCTTGTTTGATGCATATGTGCGTATACCACATATACACACATACATATGTGTATACTGCATATATATACATGCATATATATACACACACACACACACACACACATTTATACACAGTCACACATATACATACACACCAGTGGTGGGTTTCAAAATTTTTTACTACCAGTTCTGTGGGTATGGCTTGATGGGCGTGACAGGGGAAGGATACTGTAAAATCTCCATTCCCTGCCCACTCCAGGGGAAGGTTACTGCAAAATCCCTGTTTCCTCCCAATCAGGTGGGACTTGGGAGGCAGAGAATAGATGGGGGCAGGGCCAGTCAGAATTTTTACTACCAGTTCGCCGAACTAGTCAAAATTTCCGCTACCAGTTCACCAGAACTGGTCAGAACCTGCTGAAACATATACATTAAACAAGATAATCAGACAAACAGGAGCATCCTGAGGTAAATCACAGAGCAGGAGAAAAAAGTGGGAAAAAAGGGGAAACTTCCCCTCCCTACCCACAGCAACCAATCACAGCGCAGATTACCTCACGCAAGAGCCAGCATATTTCCACTAGGTTGTGAAAGTGAAACTAACAGGCCACAAAAGATTTACATATGGCGGACTTTGGGATGAAACCACAATTTAAATAGAAAAAGAAAGTTGTGTGGTTTCAGACGGTTTAAGGAGAACAATGACTCCATTTTGGAGTCAAATATTAATTTGCTCTGTTTTTAGGCCCGTTCCTAGCATCGTTGTTAACCTCGGAGGATATATTTAATTGAAACAACATTAAAAGAGATGGGGGGGGGTTGTTTTCTTTAGTTAGGATAATTAAATGGATTTCCAGAAGCTTCCAAAGTTACACTGGGTGTCGCTCCCTGCTTGAAGGCAGCCCGGCAGCAAAAAATAACTATTCTATAAATAAAAGGCAGTGGGAAAAAAACCTATCATAGCCTCTCTGGGAAACGTTCAGGAAATGGAGAGCTGAGTCTACGAGAGGATCAGGCAGCAGCAACCTGACAAAAGTGATTTAAAGCCTGACAGAAAATTAAAAAACCCAAGCAGTTGCGTATTTCTCAAGCATCTCCTGAGCCTTGGTAGGTTGCATTTTCACAAGTAAAGATGGATGATTCCCAAGTGAGTTTTCTGCAGCTTTCTTGCACTGCTTGGCAAACCCAGCTTAAGCTTGTCCTGAAGCTGAAGGTTGATGTTGCAAAAGAGGAAGCTCAGTTCTTCCTCCTCCTCCTCTCCTCCTCTCCTCCTCCTCCTCTCCTCCACCTGTTTCTCCTCTTCCTCTTCTTCCTCTTCTTCTCCTCCTCCTGCTTCTCCTCTTCCTCTTCTTGCTCTTCTTCTCCTCCTCCCTCCTCCTCCTTTTCCTGCTCTTCCTCTTCCTTTCTCCCCTCCCCCTCTCCTCCTCCTCTCCCTCCTCCCTCCTCCTTCTCCTCTACTCCTCCTCCATTTCTGCTCCTCCTTCTCCTCTTCTTCTTCCTCCTCCTCTCCTCCTCTTCCTCCTTCCCCTTCCCCCTGTCCTTCTCTTCTTCCCCTTTCTCTTCAGCCCCTCTGTCTCCTCCTCTTCCTCCTCCTCTTCCTCCTCCTTCTCCTTCCCCTCTTCCTCCTCCCCTTGCTTCTCCTCTTCCTCTTCTTCCTCTTCCTGCTCCTCCTCTCCTCCTCCTCCTCTTCTTCCTCTTCTTCCTCCTGCTCCTCCTCCTCTCCTCCTCCTCTTCCTCCTTCCCCCTGTCCTCCTCTTCCTCCTCCTCCTCTTCCTCCTCTTCATCTCCTCCTCCTCTGGTTGTGTTAAGTCATCGTTTATCATCCATCAGTGCAATCTTCTTGTAAAAGTTGAATATATGATCTATTGTTTCTTCTGCTTCTTTGCACAATCTTGACATTGAATTATTGGATGAGTTTTCAATCCTGGCTTTGATTGTATCAGTTTGATATTATGATTGGTCGCACGGTCAACCAGATGTTTTGACTGGATTTGACCTATCGAGTCCTTCCCAAGGACCTGGGAT
>JAWJVD010000065.1:150521-164302 GCA_038048745.1 Coluber constrictor foxii
TTCAATATGTAAAGTAAGGAAAGAAGAACCAAAAGAAGGAAGGAAGTTTACAATATGTTAAGGAAGGAAAGAAGAACCAAAAGAAGGAAGGAAATAAGAACCAAAAGAAGGAAGGAAGTTTGCAATATGTGAAGGAAGGAAGGAACTTTGCAATTTGTAAATTAAGGAAAGAAGCAATGAAAGAAGGAAGGATGGAAGTTTGCAATATATGAAGGAAGGAAGGAAAGAAGGAAGGAAGGAACTTTGCAATTTGTAAATTAAGGAAAGAAGAAACAAAAGAATTAAGGAAGTTTGCAATTTAAAAATTAAGAAGAAATAAAAGAAGGAAGGAAGGAAGTTTGCAATATGTAAATTAAGAAAAGAAACAAAAGGAAGGAAGGAAGTTTGCAATATGGGAAGGAAGGAAAGAAGAAACAAAACAGGGAAGGAAGGACGTTTGCAATATGGGAAGGAAGGAAGGAAGGAAGGAAAGAAAGAAGGAAGGAAGGAACTTTACAATATGTAAAGTAAGGAAAGAAGAACCAAAAGAAGGAAGGAAGTTTGCAATATGTGAAGGAAGGAAAGAAGAAGCAAAACAAGGAAGGAAGGACGTTTGCAATATATGAAGGAAGGAAGGAAGGAAAGAAGGGAGGGACTGAGGGAGGGAGGAAAGAAGAAAGGAAGGAAGGAAGGAAGGAAGGAAGGAAGGAAGGAAGGAAGGAAGGAAGGAAGGAAGGAAAGAAGGAAGGAACTTTGCAATTTATAAATTAAGGAAAGAAGAAATAAAGGAAGGAAGGAAGGAAGTTTGCAATATGGGAAGGGAGGGAGGGAGGAAGGAAGGAAGGAGCTTCAAAACCATCAAATAGGTTCAGGGGCATCCAATTCAAGTCCATGATTTCGTCTGATTTTTGGATTCAATTCTGAAAAGTCATTTTGGTTCCAAGATTTGATCAACTTGACTTTGAACTGAATCCATGAACAGAAATGTCACATTAAGAGGAAGGAATCAGCTGTCTTGAATGGTGAATCTAACTAACAAATGAATTCTGAAAAGCATTCACTGGAAAACGGAGGGGTGCGTGGCATGGATCCTCTTACAGCTAATCTATTATACAATGACCCTGGATTGACTATGGAATAACTATGGACTGAGCATGAAATGGCTATGGAATGACTATGCGATATCTATGCATTGACTGTGCAATGATACCACTAGATAGCAATAGACAAATGATGATTTTCCCCACTTAATTGTCCTCCAGATAGGGCAACTTAGACGTGATGGCTCAGTGGCTAAGACGCTGAACTTGTCGATCGAAAGGTCGGCAGTTCAGCGGTTCAAATCCCTAGTGCAGCATAACAGGGTGAGCTCCCATGACTTGTCCCAGCTTCTGCCAACCTAGCAGTTCGAAAGCAGGTGAAAAATGCAAGTAGAAAAATAGGGACCACCTTTGGTGAAAAGGGAACAGCGTTCCGTGCGCCTTTGGCGTTGAGTCATGCCGGCCACATGATCCCGGAGACATCTTCGGACAGTGCTGGCTCTTCGGCTATGAAATGGAGATGAGCACCGCCCCCTAGAGTCAGGAACGACTAGCACAGATGCGTGAGGGGAAACTTTTTACCTTAGTCTTATCTCATTCAATACCTCCTAGAAGAGCAGCTCATTGTCTTCCCTCCCTCTTCTGAGAAATTTCAAGAATGTTTCCCTCACTCAGTGTGTATTTGTGTGCGTGTGTCTAACTATTAGTGCAAATTGGAGAAGAACTGAAGCTGAGAAATGGTTCCAAATGGGACTGGTCCAAAGGGGGAAAAAAACTATCCATTTAACTGTTGAATCCAGGCACCCCATTGAGGGGGAAATGTAAAACCAGCAGACTCAAAAATCAGATGACAGATCAAGATCAGATGATGGCCACGCCTGTTGCTTTTGTGTGTGCCTTCTACTGACAAACGCAAGCAAGCTCCATGCTTTGGACTAAGGGATGACAGATTAGCTGGGGTCGGGCTTTGAGACTCAGCCTTAGAGGAGGATAAAAACTGCACAGCCAGAGTTATTTATATCTTCTATCTTGCAAAATAGCTCACCTATCTTGGTGGGCACATTTCGCTGAGTTAGCTGTTAAATGTTTATCCTGCATTTCTTTAAAGAGCTGGCGGTAAGGTTGGACTTCTCCCTCTGCCCAGTTTTGCCTTCGCAATGAAACTAAAGTGCAGAGTTGGGCTGTAGATAAGGGGAGGGCTGTGTTCGCACAGCATGCTAAGGCATGGTTTGTATAATTTTATATTTTGGTGCTTTCGAGTCAGCTTCGACTGCTGACAACCACCTTTACAGTCCCTAGTTGAGTCATGAAAACCACCAAGCTCAGAGATAAGAAGGTCCACACAATCCTCCTCTTCCTCCTGCCTTCTTCTCCTCTGACCCCTCTTCCTTCTAGCACTGAGGAGGTTGCCTAGTTGGGTCATAAAACATCTACAAGAAAGCCCCCAACCTCAGAGAGTACCAAGGAGCCCTCATTTCAACCCTCAGCTACAAATATTCTCCTTTATTGGTGGAGAAGTTTCTAGTTTTCAGGCATGGCCTGTGTGGTAACCATTATTTATTTGAGAGTTTGGGGGTATTGTTTCTTGGTGGACTTTTAATATAGGCAAAGCGTGTGGGTAGCATAATTTATTTGTTTTATGAAGTAAGTCTAAGGGCCATAATTCCTGTGCTGCTGAGAGGTGGACTATTATGAAAATATGGGCATCCTTTATAGAAGGGTTCAGTGGATTTTTTCTTTCTTTTAGGGAGGTGGGATTTGTAAAGGTTCAGTGGATTTAAAAGTTGTCATGAAGGAAGAAGATGTCCTTCATAATTATTGGTCTCTCCCCCCCCCCCCCCCACTATTGGTGACTCAGATTTCCTGTAGTTTACATACACACAGAAGGAGCGAGAGAGACAGAGAGACAGAGACAGAGACAGAGACAGAGAGAGAGACACACACACACACACATACACACACACACACAGAAGGAGAGAGAGACAGACAGATAGAGAGAGAGAGAGACAGACAGACAGACAGACAGATACAAACACACACAGTGAAGGAGACAGAGACAGACAGACAGAGACAGACAGACAGACACACACACACACACAAACACACACACAGAAGGAGAGAGAGACTGATCTGTCCCCCCCCTTCAGAGACCCACAAAAACACAGCCAGCCGAGGGTTAATAATCACTTGGCACACTCCGCAGTTCTTATCTCAACCTTGGCAGCGATATGCACACCGTCTGCCAAGGACTTTATTGGTTTACACAAACAAGCAAATCTCCTACGTAGCTTTGCCGTTCATCTAGCTTCCAAGACTACGAGGTTGCTCCGTTTGTTTAGCTTTGTTCGTCACGAACTTCGTAACCCACCGTACTGTCTTATATACATATGCTTCTGGGTGTGGTCCAGTGAGTCATTGATCCCATGACTCCAATCCAATGACTCAGCATTTCCTCATACGTCTCAGCTGCAGTACCCTTTTCTCTCGCCTTCTTTGGCGTGCGTCCAGGAATGACGTCTCTCCCTCACTCTCATCTGAGGCACCTGTTTCCCCACTACTTGGCTCTCTTTCAGCTGGCACCTGAGCCGGTGCCAGAGGGGGAGGGCTGGGAGATCTGGCTGGCTCCTCTTCCTCCTGCTCAGAGCTGCCTTCCTCCAAAGGGATAGGCTCAGAGGACGGGGCCACAACAGAGACAGAGACAGAGAGAGACAGAAAGAGAGACAGAGACAGAGAGAGACAGAGACAGACAGACACACAAACACACACACAGAAGGAGAGAGAGACAGAAACAGAGAGAGAGAGAGAGAGAGAGAGAGAGAGAGAGAGAGACACAAACACACACACACACAGAAGGAGAGAGAGACAGAGACAGAGAGCGGCAGAGAGAGAGACGAAGACAGACAGGGACAAACAGACAGACACACAAAAACACACAACCAGAAGGAGAGACAGAGAGAGAGACAGAAAGGCACAGACACACACAAACGAGAGAGAGAGAGAGAGAGAGAGAGAGAGAGACAGACAGACAGAGAGACAGACAGAGAGAGAGACAGAGAGACAGAGAGAGACAGACACACATACCCACACAACACAGAGAACTCCTTCAGGAAAGTGAAGAACTGACTCACTGAGTTCATAGCCAAGTCCTACTTCCTCTGCCTCACTGTTTACGTTAATGCATTAATAACAATGTTTTAGCAATATATTCTTTAATAACCTCCCAAGGTATGTATTTATTTCTAGAAGCCAAAGGCCGCGTCAGATTTATGTGAAATAACAGCGGAAAAATAAAGCCCGTTGGTTATATTTTTACAAGGATCCCTTTCCTGTTGTATTTTTTACTTTTTATCTCTTTCCTGTAATAAGATCGTTTGGTGAAGCTGTGTAGGATTTTCAAGAAGGAACAGGAGACATTATTTCGAATAGACGGCTCCATGTTTATTTGGTAGGTTGCCTAAGAGATGTTCTCACTGATTCTGGTTAAGCTGTTGAATTTATTATATTTTGCCTGCGATTTTATTCAGATCTTCATAACATTCAGGAAACACTGTTCTTTCTAGAAAAGTACTATCACATCCAGCTTACATAAACATGAAAAATAGAGTATTAAAATATACAGTATTTTTCGGAGTATAAGACGCACCTTTTTCCTCCCAAAAAGAGGATGAAAAACTGGTGCATCTTATACTCCGAATGTAGCTTCTCAAAAGGAGTTCAGAGGCTGAAAAAAGCATCAGAAATGAAGCTTCAGAAAAAAAGCCCCCAAACAGAGCTTCAGGGGAAAAAAAGCCTCCAAACAGAGCTTCAGGGGAAAAAAGCCTCCAAACAGAGCTTCAGGGAAAAAAAGCCTCCAAACAGAGCTTCAGGAAAAAAAAGCCTCCAAACAGAGCTTCAGAAAAGAAGCCCCCAAACAGAGCTTCAGAGGCTTTTTTTCTGAAGCTCTGTTTTGGAGGCTTTCAGAGGCATTTTTCTGAAATGAAGTTTCAGAGGCAGAAAAAAAAAGCAAAAAAAAAGTAAGGCACAGAGCTCACAACCAAGGAACTTGTTGCTAAAATTCACCTCTGGGAAAAGCTGATTGGGGGTATTCCAGGAGGTGATCCACCTGCCAATCAACTTTTTTCTTATTTTCCTCCCCAAAAACTAAGGTGCGCCTTATACTCCGAAAAATATGGTACCCAGCCATGAGGAGACTTAGGAAAAGATCGTCATGGATTCAACTCTTATCTCCTAGCGGTCACGAGGAGTCAAAAGCGCTTTGATGACACACAATCAATCCAGAATCACCTGGATAAAGTAATCTTATGGAGGCGTGGTCAAGTCAACTTACTGTAGGAAACTGCAGGTACACAAATGTTTCTGGGGGCTAATGGAATTGCTGAACATGACAAGGGAGGTCACCTTGCTGTCTCTTGAGGCACCTTCAAAGCAAACTAGTCTGTCAAAAGTTTGCAGAAAGTTATACAGAGTTGGAAGGGACCTTGAAGGAGGATCCTATACCATTTCTGACAGATGGCAGTCCAGTCTCTTCTGGAAAGCCTCCACGGATGAAGCTCCCACAACTTCTGAAGGCAACTTCTGTTCCATGGGTTGATTGTTCTCACTGTCAGAAACTTTCTCCTTAATTTCTAGGTTGAATCACTCCTTGTTCAGCTTCCAACCATTATTCCTTGTTTGACCTTCGGGTGCTTTGGAGAATAACTTGATTTTCTCCTCTCTCTGGCAGCCCCTAATATATTGAAAGACTGCTCTCCTGTCTCCCCTGGTCCTTCTCTTCACTAGACTAGCCAGGCCCAGTTCCTGCAACCGTTCTTCATATGTTTTAGTCCCTTAATCATCCTGGTTGCTCTTCTCTGCACTATTTCTAGAGTCTCAACATCTTTTTTATAATGTGGTAACCAAAACTGGATATGGTATTCTAGGTCTTAGCTTCAACTAAGTATATCTGTGATAGGAGAACACCAAAGGAAGACAACCAGGTTATCTGTGGGGATCAGGTTGGGCTGGGGAGATGAAAAACACCCTAGAATAAGTCATGATCAAGGCATTCCCAAGGAACCTTGAAATCACCAGGAATCAGGTCTTCATGTTTACTGTTGGATTCTTGGAGCTCTACTAGACCAACACTAGACTAGGTAAAGGTAAAGGTTCCCCTCACACATATGTACTAGTCTTCCCGACTCTAGGGAGTGGTGCTCATCCCCTTTTCAAAGCTGAAGAGCCAGCGCTGTCCAAAGACGTCTCCGTGGTCCTGTGGCTGGCATGACTCAACGCCAAAGGCGCACGGAACGCTGTTCCCTTCCCACCAAAGGTGGTCCCTGTTTTTCTACTTGCATTTTTTACCTGCTTTTGAACTGCTAGGTTGACAGAAGCTGGGACATGTAACGGGAGCTCACCCCATTACGCGGCACTAGGGATTCGAACCGCCGAACTGCTGACCTTTCAATCGACAAGCTCAGAGTCTTAGTCACTGAGCCACCGCATCCCTGTCATTAAACTAGACATCCCCAGTTCCTGCAACCGTTCTTCCTAGGTTTTAACCTCCAGCCTCCTTATCATTTGTGTGGCTCTTTTCTGCACTCTTCCCAGAGTCTCAAACATCTTCTTCTATAATATGGTGACCAGAAACTGGATGCAAACTGAGCCCCAGAGATTTGCTATTCAAAGGACAAAGATATACTTTCGCCGGGGAGGAAGGGTAGAGAAGAAAGAGAAATATGCTCGGCTTGCTTGCCGTAACTGTTCTTGGCTGATTCCCAACAGATGTTGCCCTAATGAAGAGCAGTTTAATCTCGGTTCCTTAATATAGTGCCGGGATGATAACTCTGAAATGGCTGTCAGCGTTACAACAAAGAAGATCTGGTCATTGTCCCAGGCTTGGACAGTTTTCTGATGAGGATCACATGAAAAATATTCATTTGCTCGCCGCTTGCAATCTTCTTTTCCGTTCTCTCTGGTTCAAGGTTACAGAACCCAGCTCCCTAGAAGAGACATCGTGGCACCACCAAGGTCTTATAGATGCCAGTCTTTGGCATTCTTCCATCATCCCTCTTGTGTGTCCAGCTGGGGCTGATGGAGCCTCACAAATCAAGTCTCTCTGCCCATAAGAGGGATATTCTACAGGAGCCTGTCTGTGACCAACTGGTGGCAAATTCTAGGTGGAGGGGAAGTCCCAGTTTTATAGTTCAGAGCAGGGGTGAAATCCAGCAGGTTCTGGAGAACCGGTAGCGGAAATTTTGAGCAGTTCGGAGAACCTGCAAATGCCACTTCTGGCTGGCGCTAGAGTGGGGAGGGAATGGGGATTTTGCAGGATCCTTCCCCTGCCATGCCCACCAAGCCACGCCCACAGAACCGGTAGTAAAAAAAAAAATTGAATTTCACCACTGGTTCAGAGGTCTTCTGCCCTTTTAATTGATCCAGGGTGCAGTAGAGGTTCTCTGAAAATGACAGATTGCAGAATAATTTATCTCCTTTCTGCATAAGGTGGTCTTGGTTTAAGATCATTTAGAGTAGTATTTTTCAAACTTGGCAACTTACGTGGATACGTGGATATCAAATCCCAGAATTCCCAGAGTCCATTGTACTTATTCTGGG
The DNA here is from genome assembly GCA_038048745.1 of Coluber constrictor foxii. NCBI lineage: Eukaryota > Metazoa > Chordata > Lepidosauria > Squamata > Colubridae > Coluber > Coluber constrictor. The sequence continues at coordinate 158,132 of JAWJVD010000065.1, forward strand.
ATTTTGAATAAAATTTCAGCTCTACATTAGCGCATGTTTAATGCTAGCTTCATACAGCTTCCTGTACAATACCATCTTGAAGCAGGTTACAGTTTCCTTCCTTCCTTCCTTCCTTCCTTCCTTCCTTCCTTCCTTCCTTCCTTCCTTCCTTCCTTCCTTCCTTCCTTCCTTCCATCCTGCCTTCCTTCCTTCCTTCCTTCCTTCCATCCTGCCTTCCTTCCTTCCTTCCTTCCTTCCTTCCTTCCATCCTTCCTTCCTTCCTTCCTTCCTTCCTTCCTTCCTTCCTTCCTTCCTTCCTTCCACCCACCCACCCACCCACCCACCCACCAATCCATCCATCCATCCATCCATCCATCCATCCATCCATCCATCCAACTTACTTCCTCCTTCTTCCTTTTTTTTCCTGCCCAATGTGAATTCAGTTTGATTATAGTTTATTCAATCTCCAAATCAATTCAGGCTTTGAAAAACAGAACAATATATTTGCGTCAAATCCTCTGATCAGCTCAGGGGCGTTGCAATAAATCCCTCCCTTTCGAAATTGTTTCACCCATGCACAAAAAGCTGATTCAGATTGGATGCTGCAGTTTATTTTATTTTTAATCTTATTTCAAAGATCCATGTGGGCCGCCTTACAAGAAGCAAATTTCCACATTCAGAACAAACCAAAGTCATTTTCGGAATCAATCTGACCGGTGAAATCCTATCGGATCGATGATCCAGATGAATGGCTCGCGCCGCAACAGACCCACGCATCTCTGAGAGGCCACACCGCACATCTGCCATGGCATTGACTGTGGCAGCTGTCCGGCGGAAAGCAAAGCACACCTGTTTGCAATGGAGTGGAGGCATTAAGCAGCCCAACTGAACTGTGATTAAGAAAAGGCCCTCGGAGGATCAGATATCCCCAATCTCTTTATATTAAAATTTCCCATGCAGTTAAAGGCGCAAATAAAAATAACCGATGAAAAACGAGCTCCTTCCAAACTGCATTACTAGGATGTCATTTCTGTTGGAGTCTCTCTGATTCCTTCCCACTCCCTCTCTGCAAATATCAGGTCGCAGAGCTTGTGATTTACTGTACCGGAGAGATGGCAGGTTCACGAGCAAAAAAACTCTTTTGCAAGAACGTTTGCTTGGAGCTGGCTGGGAGGATTAAAAAAACCCAAACGGATCTTCAGCTCTTGAAATTCTGCAGGGATTTGAACCCCAAGGAGAACAACGAGGATGTAAAGCATGGTATGATTCAGCGAGCAAAGAACTTTGGATATACTAAAGTTCTTAAAGAATGGGAGAATATGCGAATCTAAAATTCACATTAAATTATAATTTAAAGGAAAACTCTTACAAGGGGATGTACAGGGATGGTCTCGGTGGTGAAATTCAATTTTTTTTACTACCGCTTCTGTGGGCGTGGGTATGATGTGGCTTGGTGGGCGTGGCTTGGTAGGTGTGGCAGGGAAAGATACTGCATACAGGGGATCAGTGCAGAGGTGCTATTCAGCAGGTTCTGACAGGTTCTGGCGAACTGGTAGCGGAAATTTTGAGTAGTTTGGAGAACCAGCAAATACCACCTCTGGCTGACCCCAGAGTGGGGAGGGAATTGAGATTTTGCAATATCGTTCCCCCAGGAGTGGGGAAGGAGTGGGGATTTTGCAGTATCCTTCCCCTACCCCGCCCACCAAACCCCGCCCACAGAACCGGTAGTTTAAAAAAAATGGATTTCACCACTGCTTCAGATGTTGTGAATGCTCCAGTACTAAAGGTTTTCAAGAAGAGATTGGGCAGCCATTTGTCTGGAATGGTGTATAAGGTCTCCTGCTTGAGAAGACCTCTGTGATCCCTTCCACCTCTGTTATTCTGCACATACATACACATGTATCTCACGAGAAATCTGTTTGTGGTTGTACAAGGACAATCCCGATCTCCTAATCTCATTAAGGCCGAGACTCTCCCCGACCTGGCCTAGCCTTAGATGATTCCCAAGTGGAAGGAACAGGTCTTGGTCTAGTCCAACATGTCTCCAGCTGAGCTGCTGACTATATCTCCCTGTTGTTTTGACCTCAACCTTTCTCCTTCATGCTGAGATATTTGCAGAGCTGTTGAATGGGGCTTTCAGTTGGGTGACCCTTGGGGGTCATCTGTTTTCAGGCCATGAAATATGGGCTACCCAGCAGACAGAAGCAAGAGAGATAAAACTCCGTGAGGAACTTTAAGCAGCCGATGAGGCGTGACTAATGATGACTGCAGTCTCATTAATCCGGGGCATAATTTATTGGGCCATTGACTATTTAACTGGCTGCCTAGGGAATTAACTCTTTCAAGTGGACATCTATACATAACGGAAGGCTGTCGTTGGGTGAAAAGCTCTCGTAAATTCATAGTCTGTTCGCCCGGATTCCGAGTAGAGCTACGTACGCAGGGCTTCTCCTTCTCAGGGACTCCCCTTCCCCCTCTCTTCCTTGGTCCTGCTAGCTATCTGGGTCATCCTGACATCCAACAAAAACAGCTTAGTACAGTGGGAGATTCAGAGAGTTACAGGACGGGCTTTCGCTCAGCAGGGAGCTGATTTATGGAGTTCCCAGGCCCACGTAGTAGTCAACCGTTTGGATGAGATTGGACTAGTTCGTCAAGTTGCCGTTAAGTTAGGAGAATGAGGTTTTGCAACTTGGTGTTGCAGTATAGAGGCCTCATTCCACAGGACTGCTGCCGCCAGCCAGTCAGCTATGTGTCTAACATAGAATAGTCAATGATATGCTCATCACCGTCTTTAATGGAATGTGCTCCTTCCTTCCTTCCTTCCTTCCTTCCTTCCTTCCTTCCTTCCTTCCTTCCTTCCTTCCTTCCTTCCTTCCTTCCTTCCTTCCTTCCTTCCTTTTGTCCTTTCCTCCTTCCCTCCCTCCCTCCCTCCCCTTCCTGGCTTCCTCCCTCCCTCCCTCTCCTCCCTTCCTCCCTTGCTTCCTCCCTCACCTTGCTGGCTATCCCCCTCCCTCCTTCCCTCTGCTCCCTCCCACCCTTCCTTTACCCTCCCTCCCTCCCCTTCCTTGCTTCCTTATTCCCTCCCTCCCTCCCTCTTCCTTAGAGTCCGGTGAAAATAATCTCCAATCCAACCAAAACAATTGCTTCTTTTCAGAAGATCCCTTCAGTCTGATCTGATGATTTGGAAAAACCAAGCTGATCCACTTTGATCTTTGAGGCATCAAAGCCAGCCAATTAAATTTGCTTTTCCAAAAGTTGCACAGTCCCAAATGGAGGAATTCGGTTCAACGATGATGATGATGATTCCTTTGGAACAGTCAATGCCATTCACAAAATGGTTTCAGTTTGAAGGTTACATAAAATATATCTTCAAAGCAGGTTCTTGAGTGGAAGGTTGACCTGATATTCATGACTAAAGGATGGGTAGAATGGTAGAATGGGTCAAGGATGGGTAGAAGAACCCTTCAGGTTTCTCAACCACATTCTAGCCTAGTGTGACTATATCATTGAGTACCTGCCAAGGTCACTCCAAGCAGGAGATCCTAGGTTTTTCTTGAATGTTTTTTACCTGCAATGTTTATTGCTCCATGAAGCACATAAGGGCCCCATTGTGTAGAATACACTTCATCTAGTTGACCACCATTGAGCTGACACAATACATTAAGCTACCCTGGTTTGGTTCTGCAACCCAACAAGACAGACCTAGACTTCAGAGGATCATTAGAACGGCAGAAAGAAACAATGGCTACCAACCTGCCTTCCATGGAGGACCTGTATGGTGCACGAGTCAAAAAGAGGGCTGGGAAAGTATCTACAGACCCCTCGCATCCTGGACATCAACTGTTTCAACTCCTACCCTCAAAAAGACACTATAGATGCACACCAGAACAGCGAGACACAGGGACAGTTTTTCCCCGAACGCCATCACTCTGCTAAACAAATAATTCCCTCAACACTGTCAAACTATTCACTAAGTCTGCATTACTATTACTATTAATCTTCTCATCGTTCTATCACCCATCTCCTCCTACTTATGACTGCATGACTGCTGGTATCCTTACGATTTATATTGATTGTTTCCTAGTATGATTCGATCGCTTATTTGTACCCTATGACTATCATTAAGTGTTGTGCCTTGTGATTCTTGATGAATGTATCTTGTCTTTTTATGTACACTGAGAGCTTATGCACCAAAGACAAATTCCTTGTGTGTCCAATCACACTTGGCCAATAAAGAATTCTATCTATCTATCTACTCAAACACTAACAGACAAGGCACTATCGCTAAGCAAATGTTGATGTGCAAAAGCAGGTCTCACAAAGTGTGTCATGTGACTGCAGAGCTTATCGGAACAGGATCCTTTTACACAGGTCATCCTTCTCCCAATCTTTGGGTATCCGTTTCAAGTGGAAGACTTCTCCTCCTCCCCCCACACCTAAACTTGACTCCCTTCTTTGATTTCGTAAGGTTTCTTACGAATAGAATAACAGAGTTGGAAGGGGCCTTGGAGGTCTTCTAGTCCAACCCCCTGCTTAGGCGACAAACCCTACACCACTTCAGACAAATGGTTATCCAGTATCTTCTTAAAAACTTCCAGTGTTGGAGCATTCACAACTTCTGGAGGCAACTTGTTCCACTGATTAATTGTTCTCACTGTCAGGAAATTTCTCCTTAGTTCTAAGTTGCTTCTCTCCTTGATGAGTTTCCACCCATTGCTTCTTGTCCTGTCCTCGGGTGCTTTGGAGAATAGCTTGACTGCCTCTTCTTTGGGGCAGCTCCTGAGATATTGGAAGACTGCTATCATGTCTCCCCTCGTCCTTCTCTTCATCAAACTAGACATACCCAGTTCCTGCAACCGTTCTTCCTATGTTTTAGCCTCCAGCCCCCTAATCCTCTTTGTTGCTCTTCTCTGCACTCTTTCTAGAGTCTCCACATCTTTTTACATCATGGCGAACAAAACTGGATGCAGGATTCCAAGGGTGGCCTTACCAAGGCCTTATAAAGTGGTATTAACACTTCACGTGATCTTGATTCTATCCCTCTGTTGATGCAGCCTAGAACTGTGTTGGCTTTTCCAGAATTGATTCTGTGGGTGTCACCCCTGTCCCTGCCTTCCAATCCCATTGAACTTTTGCCTCCCTGGAACCTCCCATTTCAAAGAACAGCCTTCCCATCTCCAGAAGAGCAAATGACCTTCCTCGACTTGTTATGGTTATCGCCCGCTGACCGCCCAAGGAGGAGATAGAAAAACACCACTTTGCCCTTGTCTTCCTCCCCCAGGTGACAAGACCACACACGCCAGAAGGGATGAGTCCTGTCTGAGTTCCACCCCACGTGATGAACCTCTGGGCAGTTGAATGAAGGGTTCATTAGGGAGGGAATACCACACAGTGTGATGGGCAAAGATGGATGAGATGGAACGCGATAGAGAAGGAGGAGGAGGAAGGAGAAGAGGGCAGTCCACATTTTCACCCCAAAAAATAAGGGAAATTCTTGAGACTGTTTCACAAATCCAAGTAGAATAGAATCACAGAGTTGGAAGGGACTTTGGAGGTCTTCTAGTCCAACCCCTTGCTTAGACAGGAAACCCTACACCACTTCAGACAAATGGTTATCCAACTTCTTCTTAAAAACTTCCAATGTTGGAGCATCCACAACTTTTGGAGGCAAGTTGTTCCACTGATTCATTGTTCTCATTGTCAGGAAATTTCTCCTTCGTTCTAGGTTGGCTTCTCTCCTTGATTAGTTTCCACCCGTTGCTTCTTGTCCTGCCCTCAGGTGCTTTGGAGAATAGCTTGACTCCCTCTTCTTTGGGGCAGCCCTGAGATATTGGAAGACTGCTATCATGTCTCCCCTAGTCCTTCTATTCATTAAACTAGACATACCCAGTTCCAGCAACCGTTCTTCATATGTTTTAGTCTCCAGTCCCTTAATCCTCTTTGTTTAGGACTTCGTTTAGTAGGATGGTTGGTCTCTATAAGCATTGGGACATAATTACTGCTATCCACCGTTTTCAGATGGGACTTTCATCAGGAATCAGCTGATGGCAATATATGATTTGAGGTCAACAAATATTAAAATAGATTGTGTGTTTGCATGAAAGAGAAGTAAAATATCCATCCATCCATTCATCCATACATGCAGACTGAAAGTAACCATAACGTCTCCAAGCTACTTTAAGGACTTGGTAC